>CAJVRC010000876.1:382791-442641 GCA_911456345.1 Penicillium egyptiacum | reverse complement strand
CAAAAAAAAAAAAAAAAAAAAAAAAAGCGAAAACCAACCCTACCTCCTCAAGAAAATAAGGAAAAACAGCAAATAGCTAATTACCTCCCAGGACGACGGGAAGTACGTTATGTACTACTCCGGCGAAGCAAAATCAAACCTGAGACACCACTGCGTCGGCACAGCCATAGCAGACCATCCAGCAGGACCCTACGTCCCAAGCAACACGCCCCTATCATGCCGACTGGATCGGGGCGGGTCAATCGACCCAGCGGGCTTCAAAGACGAAGATGGCAGTCGATACGTCGTCTTCAAAGTGGACGGCAACAGCATCGGCCACGGCGGGGACTGTAACAACGGTGTCGAGCCGCTTGTTTCAACGCCGATCTTGCTGCAGAAGGTTGGCGCCGACGGTGTCACGCCTATCGGGGATGCGGTGCAGATCCTTGATCGCAACACTGCTGATGGTGATGGTCCCCTTGTCGAGGCGCCGAATCTGATCCTCCATGGTGATACGTACTTTTTATTTTATTCGACTCATTGCTTTACCGACCCAGCTTATGATGTGCGCTACGCTACGGCGCAGAGTATTACCGGGCCTTATACTAAGACCAATGTTCCGATGATTAATGCTGCGAATACCGGGCTTCTTTCGCCTGGTGGGGGCAATGTTTGTGGTTGTGGGGATCGCATGTTGTTCCATGGATTCTGTACTGAGGAGAGGACCAGTAGGTGTATGTATGTGGCGGATGTGATTATTGATGGCAAGACGGCATCGATTGCTTGAGGGTTTGCTTTGTTCTTTGTTCTTTGTTCTTTTTCTTCTGAGTCGATCGAATTGTTTGTACTTTGGGTTTGCATCGGACTTTATGTAGTCCGGTCGCTTTGGTATATACCCCGGGTTTTGAGGGCTTGCTTGCGATTTTGGATAGCAATGATATACTGCTTTACGGCTTTACGATTTGAATAAATACTTTTCGGTTTGTCTAGAGCATAGTACCATCCTACTCTTTGATTCAAATAACTGTAGGAAGAGATGACCTTTGAAAAAGCAAGTGAGCAAAGCATATACACACTAGGTATAGCAAATTTTGATCAATCTTCGGGGAGGTAATATTCTGATCCGGACATAAATGTACAGAAATTATATTATTTAGAGGTGAAATTCCGTATATGTATCGTTCTAGGCATGCCTGCATGCACCTATGCTTTATGCTTTATCCTTTTCCCCTCCCTTCGCCTCTCCCTCGGCCTCCCCCTGCCCCCCAGGAGCACGTTTCTTATCCAGTGCTGTTTGCACCCACTCCGGTGCACCCTGAATCGCTTCCTCAGGTGTCGCCTTGTGATTTAGAAGATATCCCTGGATCTCCGCAGCTGTGAACTCGCCACTCGGAACAACAGCAGCAAACTCAGACGCCAAGTCGGAAATGCGGGATCGGAGGGATACAACACCCTGCAGGTCTTTTTCCTGGCCCTTTTCCAACCCTCCATTACTCTCTTCTGAGTCTTGGGCAATCTTGCCCTTTGACTTGGGAATATCACCAACAATGCTGGTTGTCGGCAACTTGACTGGGCCGTTGCTGTGGGTCGTCGGGCCTCCGTCACACGCAATGTCGCTGTCCTTCGCCCCGTAGATCGAGGTGAAAAGTTCCTTGATATCTGCTTCGCTTGCGTACCCGAAGGTGATCTTCATGTCCACACGGCCAGGGCGGAGGAGCGCCGGGTCGAGCTTTTCCACGTGGTTGGTAGTCATAATCAGGATGCGGCCCTCGCTGGCCGCAACGCCATCAATCACATTCAGAAGGCCTGAGAGCGTAATTCCCCCTTTTTTGGTCGTGTCTTTGGAGGCTGTACTATCCGCCTCAATGATGCCGTCCTCGGCGGTTGCATCCTTCACCGGGGTATCCGAAGTAGATGTAGATGCGGCGGTCCGAGCCTCTGTAACACCTGCTGAGTCGATATCTTCAAGTAAGACAATGCATCGGCGTGGTAATTCCGAGAACAGCAACGATAAACTCTCCTCGTCCAAGGCTGTGGAATTCAAATCAAGCAAGTAGAGCTTCAATCCAAGGATTCCGGCCGCTGCAAAGCACAGACTCGTCTTTCCGGTCCCCGGAGGACCGTGTAGAAGGTATCCACGCCGATACGGGATTCCGCGGTTTGTGTACCAGCGCCGCGTGCGGGGGTGCAGGTATTCCTTGATATCATCGAGGAAGTCTTGCTTTTGCTCCTGGTCAAGAATCACGGTAGAAAGTGGACGCGGTAACCGGGCCATGCGCCGATACCAGTTGAAAGATTGGCCGGCGCCGCCAATCCGCGAGCCGCGGTAGATTACCGTGCGGTTTCTGTCGCGGTCAACAAACGCCTGCTGTGCCTCGGCTAGCAGTGTTTTCAGAATCGCGGGATTCCGACCGAGACACGATAGGAAGATCCGCTCGTTGTTCATGACGTACCACATACCCCCGTCCCGGTGTTCGCGCTCGAGCATGAGTGGGCGGTTCTTGTACCAGAAGTAATGGCAGCCTTCCGAGGGAGTAAATTGTATCTTCTTGTACTTGTCCCGGGTGGTGACCTTGGCCCAGTACGAATCGAAAGAAGCATCTTTCTCATGCTTGGCAGTCTCATCTTCGTCGTGCTCGTCGTCCTCCAGCTCCTCGTCGTCTGTTTCATTCTCGCTCCAGTAACTGTTGGTTTTGACGCCCGCGACGAATCGATTTGTATTTTTCATATGCGACTGGCGTGAGATCCAGAACATCAAATACTGGAATGTCTCATCGTCCAGGCGAATCTCGGCTCTTGACACGAAGAACTCATTGAAGTGCTCCCAAATGATAAGAAAAGCGTATCGAGCAGTTGCGCCAAAGACAGCAAGACTTACTAGGACTTGCAGGTAGGCGCTGACATCAAGATCGAGGTAGGACATCAATATGCGTGATATGAAGCCATAGCCGGGGACTAGGGCTTCCAACATGGCGGTATCCGTTGTGGACAACGGCCCCGTTGTGGTGGGGATTGTTTGGTTGGAATTCATAGTCGACAGACCTCGAGATTCCGAAATGATTCGATCGGCTCGTCGAGGAATATGATGGGAGGGAAAGGGAGAAGCACCCTGAATAGCAAAATAAAAGCAAACTCCAACCTTTTATAGGCCCCGGGAAGAGCCTCATGTGTTGGCCAGCCCGCTCACAGGAACTCGCCGAGCTGAGCCTGACATGCACCTGACACGGGCACTCAGCTGGGACAGGCGGAGAGCGGATTGGAGTGGATTCCATTGGGCTGCCTAGGTGCGTCTGCCTGGACCTGACTCATTGATCCTGCAGGTCGCTGCGGTGCCATTCCTCCCACGTCATGTCCCAGAGTCAACAATGTCTTTTTTAACCGTATTAGATTAATATTAAGAAGATTTAAAAAATATAAACCCAAAAGGGAAAACCAAAAGAAAACTCTCCCTCGGGAATCGAACCCCGGTCTCCCGCGCTTATCGGTGTTAATGACAAGCGGAATCAGGGGGGTTCTTGATGCCCGAATGCCTTAATTAGCACCGCTCTCTATACAGGGTACTGTAAATCTCCCAAGTTCACGTAAACATGAAGCTTTTGACCCCATACAAGTCTCTGCATCTCCAAATTTTGGGGTGGTTTACTAGCTCTCTCTGGTCCGTGTAGGAAAATGAAGCTTTTTATCCATACAGATCTCCGCACCTCCAATTTTGAGGTGGTTCAGATATTCCAATGGCGACCTTGAAGACCAGGGTCCGTTAATGATGACAAAAGCACGATTGACTAGTTTTCAGAGCTGGAAGAGAAGGATATATCACATCCACTGGCGGATACTTTTGCTCCTGTCCAAGGGAGTGAATTTAAGAGATCCCGTAGACCCGAATTTGCGAGTATAAAATAGGACGCTCGCCATTGAAGTTAACCCAGTTTCGAATACAGTCAATTCTCCAACTCTATTTCTCGCTCTCCTTTTTGGCACTTCCATCTACTTCAGACTCGTCCTTATGTAAGGAGGAGTGGCTCTGCAAAGTTTCATTGGAAAGCTTAGGTCACATTCCTCCCATAAGGAGAATCATTCGCATAGCTTTGCTTCAGTGCTCAAGCTTTGGTCGTACCTTCTAATTCGCACGAAGTGGCGCGCGGAACTGGCAAGGGCGTTACAACGGGCCCTTCCGACGTCACATGAGTTTTTAATTGGCTTTCTGGTTATGCGAGATCTCGGTTGCGTGGATGCTGGCAACAGCTTGAGATGTTCTCCGTTGGAGACCAACAGACTACCTTGAGGGTGATCACATGCGAATCCTGGCTGCTGCAGGTTTCCTTGGGTGTCAGGGGGTTTTTTTTCTCTTTTCTTATCCGACTAAGCTGGTAGTGATGGTTATATCAAAGGATATCGAATAAACATACAATGACCGGCTACCAGAGCTTTTGCGGACAGTTCTCCCACGGCGGTTTCAACACATACTCGCAGACCGACTTTTTAAATTTAAAGTCGCCCCAGTCGGGTGTGGCTGATGTCGTGGCGAATGTGCATTCGATGCATCTGGTCACCAATTCCAGGTAGAATGGAAGCATATTATCATCACTGAAACTGAGCCATTGCCTGGCTATTTCATAGCGGGTTCCATAACTGTCATTCTTTTGTAAATCCCTCTCGGACGCGTAACTGTCGATAGATTTGATATGCCAAATTTCCAGGAGCATTATTCCCAGCTCCAGAAGGGAAGACTTTGCGGTACATGAAGATGTCGTATGTTCCTGGATAGGAAATGCGCTCACGATAAACGGCCGAGGTACGTTTGCGCACTTTAGAGAATCAAACATAAAGCGAATAGAGGAGCTGGTCAGAGGAGATGTCAACCATGGTGTAGAGTGAAGTTGCATGATGGAAGATGTGATGTTGAACGAAAGAGCCATCTGTTGATTTATTGTCCATTTCGGCGTAGTGGATTTTGAATCTTGCATCATGAACAAGACATACCTGAGTGTGAGAGTATCATGAGGAACCTCATCATCATTGATTTTTGTATTTAAGCCAGGGTTTGCTGAACCAGTGCGGTAGCAGAGTTTGGCGCATCGCGATAAGTAGAGATCAAGTGGCTGTCTGCTCTCGTATGCCCGATGGATGGATTGACAGAGATCTTCAATTTGTCGCGGTGAAGGACTCGGAGTCCTCGGAGGGCTAGGAAGATTTATTTGCACCACTTGTGGACTCGCTCGGTGGTTTTGAAGTCTAATTTGTTGTCAGCGTATATCTAGTAACAGGGAGGTTCAAGTTCCACCTGTCTTCGAAGTGGTCCAAATCTTCTTCTAACACCTTCACCTCGTACGTATTGTGTGCAAACGAGGGACGCAAGGGGATTGGACGCGGAGAAAATGTCAGTATAAAGCTAATGGCTGTCTTCTTCAGGGACTTTGGGTGTATCTTATCCATTTCTGACGATCTTGTTTGCAGAAACAGTCTTGCCTCATGCTCTGGATGACACCCAGCTATGCAGCCACCAGAGATAGCGGAATACAAACGTTGGGCGTAATTCTGGACGACATTCAAGGCCGCTGTGAATTTGGTGATAGTTCTAGACATGGGCTGGACTGTGACATTCTGTCTTGCTATGCTATGATCCCTCAATCGGCTTAATGTCTTGGTGGATTCGTCTAGGTCACGGATTTGTCGCTGTAAATCTTCTTTTCGGACGCTGAACTTGATCCGCTTGGTAAATTCGAATTTGCCATTTTTCTTTGGCTGCATCTGAAGGATTCTTGGGAGGTCACTCTTATCCCACTATGACGACACTGTTAAGCCTTGTATCAGATACTGAGAGTGGACATGGGTACCTGTGTTGTTGACACAAGACCGCCGATATTGGCGACGATATCGCCGAGAATATGCTCGCATCGAGCGACGGCATTGGTGTACAATGTAAAGCCTTCCCCAAGATATCCTTTAAGGGCATCGGCAACCTCTGGCTCCTGGAACAGATTCAAACCCCGTTCATCAATCAGTGCGATGATCTGCTGTTCCTCGAGATGGGTTTCCTTGAGCGCTAAGCAAATATCGGTCTGGAAAAAGAATTTTTGCTCTTTTAGTGACTCAATCAATTGATTCAGGAGTAGATCTTTCTTGGTCATAAACTTGATCCTCTGACTAGTGGCTTTGTAGTAGTCCAGGGCAGAGATGATTAGCGGGATGGCACCAGCACGACGCCAACAACCTCGAAACCTGACATATTGGTCCACTCTACGTGGAAACCATCAAGAAGGTGTGTCGTAGAAAGGGGCAGTTACCAACGGGGGTACGGCGGTTTATCGAAAGCGGGGTAGTCAGTCGAGTGCAGGAGGTTGGTTGTTATTGGGTGATGGGCTGGCTGGACCATGTTTGCTTTTTCCCATCACGCAACCTCAGATCCTTCCCTTCGATATTTCTTATATCGCACTATCTGTTGAAGGAAAATTATTGCTGATGCTTCTCTGGCAGGAGTTGAAACAATGGTTGAAAGATTAACGCCGAAGGGTCTGGCCTCTATGGCACAGAAAGTCAGCGACCGGTTTGCCCTGGCGGGGCGTTCGGTCGCAAGAGACAACCACGAATACAATTCCAAGCTTGTCAATCAAACACAACGGTTTGAACTGTGGCCAAAAATTTGGGCCTTTATCATCTAGGCCATAGCTCCCTCGACTACCGATTCCGAGATGCACCCTCTCTTTCTGAATACACTGTCAGTCTGTTGCGTAATCTGGAGGGCCTTCTGGTACAGCGTGAGTCGTTCGCCTTCTGTCTGTATAGCTTGGTTCAGAGTGCTCACAGTGCCTCAGTCATGGGTACACTTAGCCCTGGACATCTATCTAGTGTGGATACAAAGAACACGATAGATACCCCCATTGGGACCCATGGACAATTTAGTGATGACTCAGAAGAAGATGACTTTGATTCTTCTGACGATGAGTCCATTACGGAGTTGTTATTGGGTAGTGTGACTGCCACTATTGACAAACTCTATCGCCTCTCGTTCAAGATACGCAATCCCGCGATGAGGCTGGGATTTTCCAAATCGCTCAAGTATCATAAATTTGACACGGAAAGCGGCGTGGATCTTATAGAAAAGTTCCGAGAAAATGATCAACGTCATCTTGAACAGCTTTTCGCCTCTTACCGTTCGATCTCCCCGGCGAATTTTGAAAAAGATTTCCTGGTTCGACATCTAGCCGCAAACACCCGACGGCGACAACAGTTTGGATATTGGAAGAAGAGAAGAGCTCAGTTTGAAATACTGTCCAAAACAGAAGTTATCGAAAAAATGGCAGCCGGCTTCATACCGTGGGAGTCAGAAAATAGTCCAAACCTGAACATGCCTGTTGTTCCGATAGCGTCTTCACGACCTTCAACAGCAACCCATCTCGATGTGTCTAAAGTCAAGCTGGACGATAACGCGTCAATATTATCAACTTCAACTATAGTGAATATGAAAGATGAGGAAAATGGTGATTTTTTTTTCATTCCACCACCCCCAAAGCATCTGTCAGACGGAGAAGAGTTTGAATGCCCCTATTGTTTCACTCTGTGTCCGCGCAGAATGCTCCGTCAACCGGACTGGCAGTAAGTAGGATAAGGTCTTCAAAATGCGGCAGATCTATAGCTGATGATTAGAAGAACTCATATTCTGCGCGACTTACGTCCGTATATCTGCACTTATGAACACTGTAGAGATGCAGATCAACAGTACGACAGCCTCGGCGATTGGATCAATCATGAAACCTTTACGCATCAGAGGAAATCCGACATGACCAGCAGTGACAATGGAAAGCCGTCTATTCAAGAATCACGGAAGTGCCCATTTTGCCTCGAGGACGCAGGGCCCCAGCATATCGCAACTCATCTTCGCAGGGTGGCCTGTTTCTCCCTTCCACGATCGATTGGAAGTGACAATGGATCTTCACAAGGCAGCCAGATATCCGGTGGAGCGGACATTAGATCAAACAATACCAGAGTCTCTGAAATAAGAAGTGAGACCTCATTTGATGGAGCTGAATCTGTTTCTGAAGATGACCCGGAAGTAAATTTGAAAAACAATCTTCCACTCACTTTGGAATCCCTCCACCAACAGCAACCAGATCCCAAGGATGAGGAATCGAAAGTGAACAGGTTTTTGGAAATGCTAGAGAGCGAGGCGGCCGAGAAGGCTGCTCGAGAGCAGCCACTGCCCCACTACCGAAAAGTCGCCGAGGACGCGGCCAAGGCCAAGGACGAAACCGACATGGCGGCTGCTACTGCAGCGTCAGAAGCGGCTACGGCCGTGCCGGTGGCCGTCGAGGCGACAAATAAAGCAATGGTAGGATATGCTGAAATGCTATCTCCGGAAAAGAAAAGGCCTATCAAGTTTAAGGATGCCGTTGGGAGGAAGTTTACCTTTCCTTTTGTGCTTTGCAGCACATGGCAGGTAGGAATGATTCCTTTCCGCTGCTACTTGATTAATATACTTAAATAGAACTAATCATAGTTTGTAGGGGATGGAAGACCTTATTCAACAGGCTATTCTAGACGTTGAGGTTATTAGCCCTCATGTTGCTAAAGGTCACTATAATCTAGTGCGCCCGAACGGCGATATCATTCTTCCAAAGGTTTGGGAGGCGGTAATTGAGCCTGGCTGGACTATCAACATGTATATGTGGCCACTCCCCGAAGAGCGAAAGGTAGCGGACCCTGCCCCGTCTGGCGACCCCCCAGCTGATATATCCCCCGGCTGCACCGGAGCCAAATAAGTCCGATGATGCGACTTGAGAATCTAGAGATCGGACCAACATACTAGGTATGAGCCGAATCGAAAATGGATCGTTCGTAGTTCCATATTCAACGATGTCCTCCTCGACGACGGGAATATGAGGGTATTCGAACTCGTTTAGCTTGTGGCGTTTGTAACCTAGGTCCATATTGTTACTAGATGACAAGCAGTTACGAAAGTATGAAAGTGGAGACGTCGATAAGTGGAGAAAGCGTTTCTGCCAGTCAGGAGAGCTTGGGATGATTTCACCCCATATTATTCTGCCAAGGCGGCGAGGGCTAAATCGGCCTTACAGCCTCAATATCACCTAAATTAGTATAACTACTGCGGCAACAAAACCTTAAATTGAAGACCATCTAAAACATACAGCCTCTACAAGTTCATAGTGTATTCATTTTCTTGTTTATTGATCTGTAAGTGTGTCTTCTAATGTTTTCATCTTATTAGAATACCAACTATGTGCTCACCTGTAACCACCACGGTAATATATATTCCTCGTGTCAAAGCCATTTCTACATATCGACCCGACTTTATTCGCATCCACCAGTCCTATACCCTCAAAACCCACTTGGTCCAAACATGGCTGATTATAGTAGGACGCTGGGCAATGGGAACTTGATTGCCTAGGTTGTCTGGGGTTTCACCGGGCACAAAAACAAATATCTATGAATCTGCCACTGAGTACACCGCTCCCTTCACTTTGTCCTCCATCTCTATCTGTTTTGCTTCCCACCCTTCTGACGCAGCGGACTCAGCAACTCTCTATCTCCATCCATCTCCATCTTCTCTTTGTTCATAGCAGTGAAAGCCGTGGCCACGGAGAATCTCAAGCCGGCAGACAAGAGAGGGATACTTTGATGCATCAGAGTGTGAGGACCGAAGTCCTGAAATTTTTTTTTTGGCTGGAAATCCGGCTCCTTTTATGTCAATTTGGCTACGTCTCTTCAGAGGAACCAGCTGCGCACATCCTAGCGGCGGTCACTGTCTCGTTAATGGGGGTTGAAGTGCTTCAACGGACGCTGAAATAGTGGTTTGGAGACTTTGTGGCCGACAGTCACGCGCGATTGTACCCGTGGTTGGCCTTCCTGCCTCCTTCTGCTTTTATTGATGATGATATGTGGATCGGTAAAAGCTAAGACATGCATATACTAATCTCACATGGTGCTTATCTAGTACTTCGGTAAATTCAAGAAATATGGTTATTTTACACATACAACAAAAACGGCTTGTGATAAACGAGTAAAGGAAAAAATGACAAAATAACACCTCAACTGCCTGCCAAAACGCCACGATTCCTCTCACCGGCTAAGTTCCCTTGCTACCCAGGCTCATTGGATCTGAGCCCGCCTTTCCGTTGAATCCCTTTTCTATATCATTAATACATTATGCTCTCCCGGCTTCGACATTGAAAGACTGCAAGTGCTCAGGTCTCACAGGTCGAGGTGGTGGTATCTTTGACTTAGAAACCCGGGTTGGAGGGGTCGTTGGATGATCCAACGTAGACGGGATGCCACTCAAAACATCATTCGAGCAGTTCGGAGACTATTATCAGCCATCATGTGAGCATTTCTATAACACTTGGATTTCCCGACATGAGAAATGTAAGAACTGAGACAAACTTACCAGGCATATACTGCATGATAGCTGCCTTTTCGCTGACTCTGGTCGAGGTGGACACGAAGGTCGATTCAATTTGGAGATAACATCATCAAGCTCTCTTCGAAATTTCACTTCAGTCTGGGGAGTTTCCGATGCTGAACCGATGCTTATCCTTGGTGGGCCATAAGAATCTTTTTGAGACAAGTCTCTAAATGGCCCTGGCATCACTACCGCCGTATTTCGCGGCGGTAAAGGTGGTCCTGGAGGTTTATTCACAGGCTGACGGCATGTTGTTTTCTCTGACTCTGGTTCATTCCTTTTTCGAAGTGGAAATGGAAATGGCCATGCCCTGCCTGTGCTAGGCTGAGCACCTGGTTTCTTCTCCTGACTCTGAACATTTGATCCTTGTATGTCAAGCAGTCTTGGCTGAGAGTTTCGTGGGTGTATTGGCCTTGATGTGTTCGCTGTTGGAATCTCAGAAGAGTGCTGAACATGTCCCGCCACAAGCACTTCGTCGGCGGGGGCTTTCTTGGTGCTAGAACTCCACTTTCTGCCCATCGACAAGAGCTGTGTCTGAATCTTTATGATTCTGCCAGCTTTTTCAACGTTCGCATTTCCAAGGACGTCACCATATTCAATAACCATATTTCCTGCAGTATCCAAGACATCTTCAGTCATCTTTCCCAAGGACAAACTTTCCTTTTGGGCTTGCACCTGAAGATTTTCCCATTTTGGCTTTTGCTCAGGAGGACTCAACTCTTGTTGTTGTTGAATGTGAAGTTTCATCTTTTCGAGCATATCCTCAAGCTTGGTTCGTCCATCTTCAATTTCGCGTTTTACCAATGCAATTGCCTCAGTGTTATCGCTCGTTTTGCGGTTCACATCATCAAAAGCCTTGGTATTTGCTTCAGTCGTTTGTTTGGAAATCCGTTCCAACATTGCCACCATCATACTTATGTCTTGGATAGCACAATTTGCATGATTGAATTTCTCGTCAGCCTCACTAAATTTCTTGTCGTGTGCTTTTAAGTGAGTTTGGTGTCCTGATGTCACATCAGTCACGGTCTTCATGAGCTGTTCGATGTCTCTGCGTAACTTCTCCCCTTCGATAGGCTTATTTGGAGTGAACAAGTCTCCGGAAGAGACAGTTTGCAGAAGACATCTAGCGTAGACGGCGGCCACGGCAGCGGCATAGCCTTGCCATTGTTTGTTCTTATGCGAGTCCGCATAGTCACAGACGCCTCGGATCGGAAGAATTGGTAGGTCTGGCAAGCAAATTCCAGCCGATTCCATTTCAAAGCCTAGGAGATTGAATTCCTCGGTCAATCTGTCCCGTTCAATGGCGTCTCTAAGCAAGATATCTGCCGAGCCGATTCGGCCACAGTGAACTTTGACTTTGGCGTAGGCTTTACGCGCCTCTCTTTGAACCAGTTTGTCGGAATTATCTGAATGAGCACCGAGACAGTCGCATGAGCTACAATGCGTATAGTCCGACCGGTATAGGCGATCAGAACCACTGTGCGGGCGCTGGAAGATATCTATGATTTCTTCATTTCTGTTGAACCTGGAAGAAACGATGTCGTCCAACTTCATAGAACCTTCTGCCATTTTTGCTCGGACGCTGTTTATTGTTGATAAGAGATCACGCGCAGAAATAACGTTGTGACCAATGGCCTCGCGCCGATCTGGGTGTTGCTTGATGAAGGAGTAAGGAATCGTCGTGGTTCCGATAATGACATCGCCGAGCCTCACGTCGTTCTTTTCTGTTGGAGCACCCCCGGCGATCCCCACCATGAGTGCAAACCGAACCAATGGGAAGGTGTTTCTTAAGCCATTGGCAACAACAGAAGCAGAATGTGTTCCGATCAAACTAGCGGGAAGGGAAGCAATGACAACATGAAGCTTCCCAATCCGCCCAAATGTGTAGTGATTGGAATCATTGGCATGTTGACTAAGTTCAAAGTCTTCGTATTGCACGTCAAGCACTTGTCGTGCAGCGAGATACTCGTTGTAGAGTGCTGTAATCCAACCAACCCGGAAATCCTCGCGACGGGGAAGTTCCCCGGGGTTCTCCATTGTACGTATATCTCACGTGGTGGCGGCGGAATGGAGGCGAATCAATTCAAGTGGAAGAGATGTGCCGACAAAGAGAGAAGATAGTCTGCTGGCACAGCTTATCGTAAGGAAGCGAAAGTAGGGGGTACTCTATGGCACTGTGTAGCAATTCTTCATTAGAGACATTCCCATATATGGAGTGTAAATGGAGTTCAGCAACGTACAGAAGAGACCAGAGGTTGAGATTTGGTATATTCTAGTGGACCAGTTCAGTAATTCTGGGGGCCACGGAGATACTTATGCGATAAATCATGTACCCTACAAGTTAAATCATTGTACTTGAGGTGCACACTACCCAGATTTGACCCTGCAGCTAGAAAAAGGGGATGTGGATTGTATCTATCTTTTTTATCTCAATTCGGATGCACCTGGGCGCACACCCAACCAGATGTGGTATATCATGCAAGTGCGCATCCCTACCCTATGTGGAAGGACACGAAGGTGTCGACCCTATCCTTCTAGAATGCTGAGGCTTTTTCAACCCTGCCAAAGTAGTGCGACACGTCACGGCGCTTCTCTTGGCATGAATATGCTCTTTCCAAACCAGTAAGTCGAGTCAGTCTGTAACATGGTGGCGGAATTGGCGGGCGCACGTTATCGCTCCTTTAACGGGGTCGCCCGACCTTGATCGTAAATTGGCGAACAAGGTATGGTAGTCCATCCGGCTTTATGCCCTCAATAAGCAGTACCGACAAGTCTGGAGTGTAAACAAGACGATCTGGACGATTCAGTCTAGATATCCGACCTAACGTTGATTCACTGCCCGGGCAAGGGACATGAAGGTGAGGCTTAGGTTGAGATATCTGAAACAACGCGCACTATGAAGCCATCTAGTCTAGCTGAGGTTAACGAGTGGGGCACGAGGTAATTTGGGTTCGAGGAATACCGAGCCCGCAGATCGAGTCCAATCTATGATTCCATGCAGTTCCTTAGATAAAGATCTCTGAGTAAATTAATATTTTGCATTAATTTCTTACTGTCCGCACCTCGGCTTGGCTTTCATTAAATTGCAGGGCAATCTTACGTATTTACATGCTTAATGCGTTTCATCAAATCAATAAGCACTACGAGGTGCAGATACGGGGTTGTCGAATATTTATGGGGTAGAGTGCGACTGGAGCTGAATTAAGAGGCTAATGCGGGCTACTCACAACCCAGGTACGGGTTAGACTGTTTCACCTGGTTTGGATCTCATGACACCAATCGTGGG
Organism: Penicillium egyptiacum; assembly: GCA_911456345.1. Taxonomy (NCBI): domain Eukaryota; kingdom Fungi; phylum Ascomycota; class Eurotiomycetes; order Eurotiales; family Aspergillaceae; genus Penicillium; species Penicillium egyptiacum. The sequence continues at coordinate 428,962 of CAJVRC010000876.1, read as the reverse complement.
TCAACCCCTTTTCACCCTAGCCCTGGAAGCCAATGAACTCTGCCTTGCACCACGCCTGTAAGCCTTATCACACCGGATTTACCCCATCACGCCGGCTTTACCCCCTAAAGCGGCTCTATCACCCTGGTGAATAGTCTCATGGACCTTTAAAACGCTGACGTGGTGAATCAACCAAGCCTCGATTACCTATGTTTGCCAAGCTCTTTATGGAGGTTGCACCGATGCTGCTCCGCCTTCTTTCCTGGGGCTGTGGGTATGAAAGCAACAAAACTATACAGTCTAGATGCGTTGTTGATATACAACGAGTCTAGCTTCAGCCACATACTTGCCAGATAAGGTAAAAGGTAAGCAGATTCTAAAGTTTGCCCCTGGCTGTTGGGCCACCAGGGTCCCGAGGCGGTGAACAACGCGTGGATCAACAAAGAATGGTTGTCATGGCAGGCTCCGCCTCACTTATTTCTCAACAGGTCCATTGGACCAAGCACTCGCCACTGAGAATGTTTTCAATGCGTTTACTGCTAATTCACGCGTTCACATTAGATATATTTGGCGGCGGATCTACCGTCAATTAGGGTTGTGATGTAAATACTAAGACAAACACATAGTCTTACATAGTGCTTACCATTACTCCGTACTTAAACAAATGATCCCATTTGAATTAATAATTAATCGGGTCGTCGAACGCGGCGTTCCCGGCCGTAACCTCACTGCGACGACATTGATATCACCATGAATAATGTCCAGTTCTTGGTTGCCCGGAAAGATGCATATCTCTTCACTGGCGGCATAAATCGTTTTATGGCCTCTTCCTCCTAACATTATCCTATACTCTCTCTTTGCTGTAGTGGACATTTGCACGCGAGTCCAGTATCATGATCATGGTAGTGCCTGCTTGAATCCAGACCGCCGCGAATATAACACTCCTTCTATGACAATTCCTAGTACGCTTCAAGCCCAATCTTCCAACGATTAGCCCGTGAGGCATCCTGTCGAGCTTGGATACAATGAGCTCATAGGGTAAATGTCTGAGCCGAGAATGATCCCATATGGGCAGACTAGAGGGGAAAGTCCAATCTTGCTATCGGGACGAGTGTAATGTATGTACTGATATCCATCTCGTCTCCATTCCCCTAGCATGCTCACAGGGAACACGTGCGTAGCCTCGAGGCCAAGGAAAGCGGTTTCAAAGCTGCTTACCCTACTCGCGCCGGTAATTGCACAGAAACCATCATTTTGGCAGAGAGTGTTGTGAAGTGTCGTTCATTATAGAAATGATTAGCTCTTTGATTATATGCCTTTGACTTCATATCGACTCTGCCGGGTGGTCTCGCAATGCGGCTTTCTGATTTACGCTTTCGAGACCAAGCCAACAAGCAGGGTCAGGATAAGAGTAAGAATAACTTTCGGACATCCAAAGTGGCGAGCCCATGCAATACATATGGTTGAAGATGGCAGCACTACCGAATGGTCTTTGAATATATGAACCTGCATCCCAGAGCCTGAGTCTCTCGTCAGAAGACCCAGGTCGACGTTCATAAAGAATGTGAGCAAAAGGCTCACAACAATATACTATATATCTGATCCGGAAAAAAGATTTAAAAATTAAAACCCGCTAAGAACCTGCTTTTGGCTTTCACCCGTTCCAGGGCTTATCAACTTCCTAGGATTAGCTTAGAGACTATGGATTTATCCTTCAAGCCGCCCGAGTGAAGCGAGGATTAACGGCTTGTACATGGAGATAGATAGTTGCGGTAGCCTGCATATCGCTTCAGTGGTTGATTATACTATCCACTAGGTGGGTTCGGATTCGTGGTTTGGTCTACTTACTGAATCAATTTCGGCGGCAGCTGAGGATATGAATTGAGATAGATATGCGATACTTTTTCTATCCAGGAGCGAAGATGCAGCCATTTATACTCATAGCCGCTGCTCCTGGTCACGGACAAGGACGCCTCGACATCTCATTTTGCCATCTCTGAGCTTTTTCATGGCTTCCTCAATCCCTGACTTGGTCAAATGAAATTGCACACGTTTGGGTATAGCTTTTTGTCTGCAACAAATCGAAGTAGGCTGCGAATGGAGTGACGGGGAGCGACCATGGATCCTTGAATTGGAATACCCTTGGTATTCAACGAAAATAGCGATATTGGCGTCGCGCTTTGGGCAGATGTAAGATGGTAAATGGTACTGTCGCTATCACCAAGCGGACAATCCTATTCACGGCCAGAAATATGCGCCTTGAAATATACATCTGGGAAAGAGCACACATTTGGGGTTCGGTATATGTAGTTCCACATAAAACAAGGTATTTGAGTGGCTTGATGGCACCTCCGGACTGATTAACCCAGTACTCGGATGCGCCGAGCTCGAATGTCTCGTCACGTTTCTTTTCTGAAGAAGAGATTGCAACCATATGGTACCCCATAGCGGCACTCAGTTTGATAGCAGTATGACCAAGGCCCCCAATTCCCAATACGCCCACTCGGTCCCCGGGGCGAATGTGGTTCAAAGTCAAGACATTTCAAACAGTCGCACCTGCACACATTAGGGGTGCTGCGGACACTGAAGGGTAGTTGTCAGGGATCGAATAGATACAGCTTGCGTCACGAACAGCGCCGTGGCTAAAGCTCCCGCTGTTCCAATTATCTTGGCCATATTGTTTCTTGTTTCTACAATAGTGGTCTCGGCCTACCCGTCAAATTTTAACCGCTAGTTATCATACCCGTCACCTTCAAGAAGGAAGCTTTCCGTACCGTCTAAGCAGTTATCGCAAGACCCGCATACTTTCTGGACGAAAGAAACCCCGACCCGATCTCCAACACTGACTCTGACTGTTGTGACGCCACTCCCAATATGTTCAACCACTCCGATACCTTCATGGCCTAAAACAATACAAGACTTCAAAAACAGCTCGTCTGCTCCGCATACTCCGGAGTGCGTAATATCAATCAAGACATCGTTGGACTCCAGGCCAGGGTTTATTTGCTCCGAATATATTTCCTCGGTTTTAGAACCCCGGTAGACAGTGAATCTATTCATCTTTTCGTCTTCGAACCTGGTTGTCGATCACGAGCAACCGGCCGCTGATTGGCAAAGCAATCACGTCGATTCTGCGGACGAATATGGATGTTGAAGGGGGATGCGAGCTGAGAAGAAAGAAGAAGCGCAAGGTCGGAGTGGGCAGAGCGAGCTCCTCATCTGGCTGCGGCTACGGACGTATTTATTTACGAGTGATCCCACTTTAAATCAGACACCGAACGGTCTTTGAATAGCAACATCCCGCATAGACCAATGAGACCGAGACACCGTGCAGAGCAGAGGCCGAAACTACGAAGACGCATAGACGCCAGCTGCCAAAACCCCCTTAGGAGTGATGCCTTAACATCTGACTCTGACCTGGCTCTTGACCGCTCTTTACAATGCTCTATACAATGTAATATAAATTGTGACTTTGTATAATGAAGCTTTTGATCCCATACAAATATATGTATCTCCTATTTTGTAAGGTGGTCCACGGCCAGGACATCGGGTGCTTTGAAGGTGTACAATACGCACCCCCTGCCTATGGTGATCACAGGTGCGATAGGGATGGAGTTGCTAGGACAGACGTGCGTTCTTGGCGTGGAGAATCTACAGGATTCGAATGCGTACCGAGACTGTCAGCGGACAATCCACAGTCAGCTAGATGTAGGAGGCTTTCTTGCTGTGGAGCCACCTCATGAGGTTTCAGCTACTAAATAGCCAGGAAGCACCAGATAGGTCTTTATCTATGCTTATGAGGTTCAAAATTTAGAGCGGAATCGTCACTTTGTTTAAGCAGTTGTTCTGTCATCACAGTATCCAAAACAGAATAGCATTTTGTGCACCCAGCTTACTCTAGATCTGAGAGTGAGCTCCGATCCTTCCGATTTTTACGGATTCAGTTGGGCAAAAGCATGCTATGCTACGTAGAATTATTGAGTTAAGACTACCTCCCTACCCCAGGGCTGTCGAGCCGGATGATTAGGCATATTCCAACAGCTTTTCAATTTCCTTATCATTTGCTTTCTCACGGGTTTACCTGCGTTTGCTCGTTGACTTGCTTCTTCCATCCACCAAGAACCCCAGTTTTGAATGCGCTCCACACTCCGAGTCTGTGTGCTACAAGCTCATTATAGTCTTTCAAAGAGTTCGAGACCTCGTTTTCATCATGCCATGCATCGTTGTATGCAGGACTGAGACACATACATCCACGAAACGTGCCCAAAAACAGACCAAGTGCCGTACCTAATTCCTTTCCAGTTACCCAAGGGCTCTCTCTACCACGAATTGGCCGTGAGTTAGGATCACAATATTGTCGACGACACCCATGTTACAGATAGAGACTGATGGCGCCTCGTTCGGCGCTGGGACAGGGGGGATTTCGGGTCCCGCCGGATAGGCAGGGGTAGAGAGGGCCCAGTAATGCGGAACCAGTGAGATATGCTCCTTGTCATCACAAATGCCAAGATAATATTCTTTTACTTGCTCAACAATACCGAGGGACTCGTCTTTCTTGGTTTGGTCGTTGCCGTGTGCTTGCTCTTCGGTACTGGAAGGTACGGTCAAGCTTCGCTTTCAGACCAGGCTCTTGAAGATCTCTCAGCACAAGGGCTATCGCTGCGTGGTATACATGCGTCACGCTAGCACCGACCTCTTGATTGTCCGTAGGAGATTTTTGGACTGTTCAAGATCCAAGTTGAGCCCAACTCGTTGATGACGTCGGGGAACCACTTCTCCGTGTTGAAAGGCAACTTGGCTATCTCCATATCTTACGAAGGGAAGCGTTGGCTTCGGACATTTCTCTCAGTCGAAGCTGCTTTCTTGCTTCCAAGGAGGTCGGAATACAAGCTGCCACTTGCAATGGGGGGCTCAGGTTTAAGTGACAGAAATCAAAAACCCTGATATATTTATGTGTTTCAAGCAGAAAATGATCTGGGACTCACAAAGATGGGATATACAACTTTTCCTGTGATTGACCTCCTCAAAAACTTGAGCTTTGAATGCGACAGGCAATTGAAGACGCTATTTCCTACGCCTCCTGAAATTGCAACGTTAGTTCCAAACGCTTTCCGTTGAGGAATTATGCCATGCAGAGTTGGTCGATTTTCAAGTATACGTTGATTGCACAGGATGTTTGAGTGAACACCACGAATGGTTCATGGTTCCGGGTCTCTCCAGCAGATGCTATTGCAGTGGTTGAGAAGTGATCAAGCTGGATGAACTCTAGTCGATATGACCCAGCACTCGGAGGCCTCAAAGAAAAGGAAAAGCGCAGGATTTCAGCTATGGACGAGTTCATGAATGAACTAGCAGAGGCTGCTACATGAAAGGACCTTACTGTGGAAAGGCGTCTCTGAGAATGTCTAAAATGTGACTTGAACCCCAATCGAACGCCATGCGGCGCTTCTTTGCCCCTCCAACTATCATACTAGCCACACGGGATGGTGCTGTAACCGCAAAACCCACCTTGCTGGCGCTATGTCTGTTCCAAGAAAGGCACCGTTGAGGGCTTCACTGTAGATAGGTGCACAGGTATTGGGACATGGCAGATGGAGTTCGATAAGGGTCTCCCTTTCCGCGAGTGTGTACTGCCCTATAACGCAAGATGCACGTAGCTAATGTAAAGCAGACCTTTGCGGTCGGACTTTGCTCTTCAACCAGCTGCGAGTCCTTGAAGATTCACCAGAGGTTACTGGAGTCGAAAAGCGAAGTGGTGGCCAGCCGCCTTCCAGCGCGATTTTCCAGAACGCAATTCTAGGCGTTATACGTTCACCGACACCGCTCATGTCACGGTCACGTAGTTTATCGAATGGGCATATAGTGGGGACTATACTGACGTGAACTTAACGTCTGTCGACGAGCCTCGGGAGGAACAACCCAAAAATCCTCCCGAGTTAACAACTCTAGAGCCACCAGATGACTTTTCGGAAGAGATCAAGGTCTTACCTGCGCACACACTGCTATCTCGTCTACGTATTCAGCCGTGTTTATCAAGCCTTGAAGCTTAAGGAGCTGGCGTTTGATAAATTTACGAAGCACATCGTGGGTGTGATGTATTAGCTGAGCCAACATCGCCTGTCGAGAGAATAAAGAGCATTTAAACATTACAAACGTGAATATGGGTATAGGTATCTATCGAAACGCAAGGCGAAATAAACAAAACTGAGCAGAACCATCAACTCTCCGACTCCGGGTGCTTGCCCTGAACAGCATCGGCAACGCCGCCAGCCCAGTTCTTCAGGTCCTCAAATTTGTGCCAAAGAGTGCCCCACCAGGTCGAGCCCTTTTCGTCATCACTTTGATGGTCTGTGGCGGGTGGTGTATCAGCTGTTGAAGTGGGTTTTGGTGCTGGCTGTGCTGGTTTTGGTTGTGGGGGCACTGGTTGCGCGGGCCCTGCTGTGGCTGAAGTTTGAGCCGGAGGATCAGGAGGCGTGTCCAATACTGGTGCGTTCTCATCCGAGTGGAGGCCAACTGGCTTCAGCGGGAGTCGTAGTGTGCCATTGCCTGGAAGGGGTTCGACACCCAAAGAGTCGCAGACAATGTTGTACACCTCGATATTTTCTAGGCAAATTCGTTAGGTCGAATGCCAATCAATGGGTTCAAGTAGGTACTTACGGAAAACTTCCACCCGGCTATTTGGCTTGTGTGGGAAGGCTGGGCCGCGCGCAATAAAGATTGCACGCATCAATGGATGCTCATGGTCGTATCCGTGAATACCGCGAGGATGGTATTCTTTCCCGGTCTTCAAAGCCTCTTTAACGTCGAACTCTGACCGATCAACGATCGCCCACCCCGTCTTAGGGATGACCCATAACGGCGCAATGCGTTCGTTGTTCGAGAAGTGATACCGTGCAGGCATTGTCTCCTGTGTGTAGAATTCGAAAGCATGCTCGTAATCCGGAGCTACCTTCTCCAATTGTTTCCGGAGGGCCTCCAGATCCTCCGGACGCTTGGGGCGCAGACCAGCAGATGGCCACCCGTCGATATGTTCAATCAGATCATAATCAACCAAATCGTCCAACTGAATCAGCCTTTCTGTAGAGGTAGTGGCCATGCCGTGGTCTGAGACAACGACGATGTTTACCACATCGGTGAGATTGCGTTGCTCAAGCCCAGTCATAATGTTAGCAACCATGGTATCCGCTTCCAAAATCGTCTTTCGGATCTCAGTGCTATTAGGGCCAAATTTATGTCCGTCCCGATCGACGTCGGGAACGTAAGCTACGATAAGCTGCGGCCGCTCAGGTGTCACCTGCGATTCATCCTCAAGACCTGGAAGATCTAAAAATTCAAGGATCCGATCCACCTTGCGAGACAACACTTCCGTACCGTTGTATTTGTCCAAAAAGCTGGGTTCCCTGTCACCAATGTGCGCCTCAGACCCCGGCCACATATGAATGGCGGCCTTCACACGTTGCTTTTCTGCCGTCACCCACAGTGGTTCTGCCATCCACCACTTGGGTTGCATGCTGACAGCGGGACGAGTATAGTAGAAGTCCTCGTTTAGCTTCGGGTCCCAAAATGTGTTGCCTACAATCCCATGACTCTCGGGGTAGAGTCCAGTCATAAGTGTAAAGTGGTTTGGAAAGGTGACGCTCGGGAAGCTGGGGTTCATGTATTGCGGGGAAACGCCATTGGTGACGAGGGAGTTCAGAGCAGGAGTCAGGCCACGGCCAAGAAAGTCGGCTCGGAAACCATCGAGCGAGATGACGATAGTGGTTGGCGCAAAGACAGCTGTGCCGTTGGATAGCAAGGGTGGACGGTGTGCTCGTGAAGCCCGGAAACCGCTCGAGGCTTTATATGCCCCGAGGAGGAGGATGACGAAGAGAATGGTGACCAGGGCAATTATAAACAGCATTTTTCGCCATGAAGGCCGTGGAGGCTAGGCAGCGGACGTGTTAGCAGGGGGCGTAGAAACCAGCCACGGTACGTCTTACCGGCTCATATGTGTATTCGCCTTTCCTGTCCAAATCCAACGAGGATCCGCTCAAGAGGGAGGCATTATCGTCACCAATTCCCTCTTCCATCTCATACATCAGCTCTCCATCTTCACTGACCCTCTCACGACGTGAACCCCTCCGCTGTCGCCGCTCCTTTTTCGTCTTCCCAATCTTCACACGGCTACCATTTGGGCTGAAAATCCTCCGTAAACCCTGTCCAGTTCCACCCCGGATGAGAAGGTTCTCCAGCTCCTCTTCATCTTCTAGGACTGCCCGGTCGTGCTCTGCGATTTCCAAGGTGCTGCGGTTTTGACCGAGGAGGGCGTCATCGTCGGAATCGGAGTCCTGCTCGGAGGGCGACCGCAAGGAAGATGCATCGTTGTCGTAATTTCCAGGAGAAAGAAGAGAAGGACCAATGTCTGGACGGCGCATTGCTAGCCTGATGCAGACATGGAAAAGAGCTGAGATGGAGAAAAGGGATCGGAGAATTGCCAAGACCCGGCAATCATTTGCGATAAGCCCAATCTATGAGAAATGTTTACATATGTAGGTAGTCTACCTACATGTAGGTATGGAATTCCCTAAATTGTCTTATTACTTTGACAAATAACTGACGAGATTGTTTTTGAGAGCAATCCTTTAAGCTCACTGCATCAATTTAGAGTCACAATCGTTTGTTGTTCATGGGTTTGTATACATCTTGCTTATTACGGTTCAATAATAGTTCACTGAGTCTATGACAGACATCGCTGAGGCGTGCCCCGTCCCTAAGAGAACCTCGGCTTCCCCAGGCATTGTCCACATACATTCGTCTTAGAAAGATTGTCTGTTGATAGGTGGACAGCTATCCAAACATAACGTCAAGTTCTAACATATACTGAATGGGCTGGGCTAGCAGATTCCGCATACCACACATCATCTTTGAGGGGACCGAGAGGAGGGATGTTGGGGTCGAGTCGCTGAGATAGATATAAAAGAATTCTAATGGGATGTCACCACGAGGATACCCTGGTTTGCTCATCTTGCCATATTGGAACGTTGCGATGCCAGGCACGTTGTGACGGTTCAGGATGGAGTCGATCACTGGGTATAGTGGACAGATTCTTTCCTCTAGGGAAGGTACAGTCTCTATCTCTACCAGTCGAGTTAGTGGACTGGCGACACTGACCGATCGGTAGATTTTAGAGCATTCCACCGTCATCGTCATAATAGTTCCAAACATTGTGGTCTGTGACGCACGGAACTTTCAACTCTCCTATAGTTTTGAGCCTAGGAAGGACGAACGGGTTGGCTGCGATGAGGCCGCAGTCCGGGACTTCATCGTAAGCAATACCAGAATCTTTGAAATCACCGAAACTTATGCGATACCCTGGAGGCCATGTTCGTCCCCGAGCCATACCTTCTCACGGTTGAGGTCCCGCGAGACCAACTCGTGGTCGATCACAATTCTTGACCAGCATTGACTTTCGTCAAAGTTGTCCACATCACGTATAAAATTCTGCCATTTTCGTAAAGGCCCGACGAAAGAAATCTGATGTAGTTCCGATGACGTGGTGTGGTGCTGGCTAACACAGAGTGAAGGGAGAGCATCTATACTGAAGAACAAGAGTATATCCAGTTGTGAAAAACCAGAGCAGATGATCTTGCCCCTTGATATCCAGTTCGCAAAAAGATGGGTCCCAGAGGGGAATGGGATAATTAAATCCCCTCCCTTGATAGTTGGTTCCTGGCCTTTTTTTTCTCTCTTTGATCAATATCCTCTGCGCAATTTGAGGTTATGGCTGTTGGTTACCACGTCTATCCACAACTTGGCGCTGATGTGCAGTGATATAGGCGTGCTGTGGAAATGTCGTTCTGTCCGAATGTGATCATAGAAACCGGCTTCAGAGTCAAACTTACCTAGGTCTATATGAATGATTAGTCGAACTAAATGCAAGAATGCGCCGTAACTCACAACGTGTCTAATTTAGGTCTACAATACCTAAGGATAACAGGCGTGCCGTTCGAATCACCTAGCCAAACCGCCTTCGCGTCCACACTAGCCAGTAAGGTAGTGCGTTTGTTTCCGTCGTGAAAGGCATGGTTCTTTATAATCTTCTCAGAGAGATGCGCAGCAAGCTGAAAAGCATTTTTCACTTTTGCGTAATCTTTCACGTCCATCGACGAATGTACTGCAGACTCTAGCATGGCCGTATAATCACGAAGATAAAGGTCCGCGATACTGTCGAACCTAAGTAAGCGATGCGTTCGGCTCGCCATACCTTAAAAGGGTAGATGTCAGCGAGATCTTAGGTTCATCGAAGATGAAAATAACTTACCACGGTCGTTAGGAGACTAACATGGCTGTTTGATGACATTCTCTCGGTTATGATGAAGAAACGAGAAGAGAGGGATGGTTTACAGAGATAAGTGAGAGACAACTGAGGTTGAGCGGAGATAAAAGTGAAAGCATGCTCGGGAAAGCGCAATCCTTAATGGATTTATAGTGTGTTAATAACAACCAGCTTACTTAGGTAGCCGTAGTAAGTTGCCCGCTAATGGTCTATAGGAGAGTAAGTAAAGATAATTCAGGGTCTAACAGGCCCCAGAAGGGGCCTATACTCTTTTAATTGGCCAGTAAATCACTCGTACTCTTTATAAAGCATAACTTGGGTATCTCGAAGGACTGATATTGGGACATTATTGTTTCCTATCGTGTCCCCCAAACTTCAATATATCAAATCCATTATGTTACAGCCCATACATGGGGAGATCTAGGATAATGGCAGGAAAAGACTTCGAGAGGAGTTTTGCAGTCCTGTACAAAGATGTGTTAATTTGAGTCGCAAGTTGTCCATCTTGTTGTCTCCGCCATCGGCGGATCACCTACATTACGCAATAAACGGGACCGCTTGCTCGATTTCCACTCCCGCAGACGACATTGACCTTCATGTGAGCCTAAGATCAAACCCTATAGGGAGCCATCAGTCCTGAAGGAACACACATTCCACAGCCAGTACTTGGCAGCCACATTCCTCAAGTTGATCGCAAATGACGAAGATCGGACATTATGAACTTGACGTGAACACCGCTGACGTTTCCCGAAGACAGAGAAGCGGGGGATTGCAAAAAGTAGCTGCTTGATTATGTCCAAGTAAAATTTCGCAAGTTAGGTGAGCTGCGTTGATACAAACTCATTGGGTGCCGGATGCAGTTGCTAGGAGATCGGCGGGGCGATCAGCCCTACGCAGGAAGCGGCGTCGAGGTTTCAGGTGCCCTGATAACTGCCCAACGCTCCTATAGTGATATGAGGGAAGCGACATAGTAGCTGATTCTCAAGAGCCCTTTTTTTGACAATTCTAGTGACTAATGTTCTACCGGATGTAAAATGCTATTCACCTCTAGCAGTGATCTTCACGATCCAACAATAATTATGTGGGAGTATAACCCGTGGACGGGCAGCCACTCACTAACCTATCCATGGACTCTTGCTTTTGGGTATTCGGGGTATCCGAAGAGCTAAAGAGTCTCTCCACCCATTGTCTTCCAGAAGTCCATCCCTCCAGACGTGGTTTCATCGTATGATCCTGAAAGCAGGCTAAGTCACTTACAAACAGAATCCCCTTGACACTCATTGTGACAGATCCGCAGTGGATCTCTGTGGAATTCCATGGTGGTGGGGTGTTTAGCGCGGATCCATGGATGTCCGCTTGCAAGAGCATCACCTTCCTAATTGGGAGATTACATCACGTGACAGCACCCAACCGAGCCGTGTCTCCACCGTTCATCCGAACAGCAGCTTCGGAAGATCATGACGATATTGGCGTTCGGGCTTAGCCGATCCTACCAGCCCTGGAGCGGTTCAAAGTGGAGTCTAGATCAGAGCAGTGTGACGTTCACCCCGGATGCGGAAATCGGCCAGTCTCGCTTCCACTTTACCAAGGGTTCCCATCAAGGGCAGAAAGGAACATCGAGGGCAGAGGAACACCGAGAGGCACATACTATTTTAATATGAAAAATTTTCCTTCCAATTGTTCATGTCATCACCAATTAACCTTAATCAATATATTGGCCGGATTTGGACAACACGGCAGGTCTATAAGAATGGCGTCCTTTTCGCCTCCGATTCCTGCTCGATTTCCATCTCAATCGCACTGCCATTACCACCCTAGGTAAGTCCTGAAGCTATCTAACATTTGCTGTTACTAGCACCACAATCTGAAGAGCATGTATTAACCCAATCCCAGCTTCGTCGCTCGTTAAGACAGCAAGCCATATCCCACTTCTTAATCCAATCGCTTTTCCACCCTAATAAAAATGCACTTCACCGCCCCCTCCGTCGCCTTGTTGGCTCTCGCAGCTGGTGTTCAGGCCAGTGGCGCTAAGCAGCAGCACGAACCCCCCGTTCACAACGGAAAGGGTATCGCCAAGCACCAAGCTAGCGGTGCGACTGGCACCGGTGTCGTTCCTACCGGTATCCACACCGGTACTCACCCTATCGTGACCGGCTCCCACGGCAACGGTACCCACCCCGGTGGCAAGAACAGCACTATCGTCGGCACTGGTACCGCCCCATGCTACAGCTGCCACGGTAGCTCGACCATTCCTGTCAACGTCCCTACCAAGACCCATGGCGCTGGTGGTCCTTCCCACTCCGGTGGTGCTGGCGGCATTGGCGGTGGCTCTGGCTCTGGTAGCAACGGCTCTGGATCTGGCTCCGGTTCTGGGTCTGGCTCCGACTCTGGCTCCGGCGCATCCCCCACCGATTACGCCCCCTCCAACCCTGGCTCCAAGGTCAGCGCACCCCAGGTTGGAGTCGCTGGTGCTGTTATTGGCAGCATTGTCTATGGTGCCGTTATGCTGCTTGCATAAACGTCTCGCAGTTACTTAATGTCTTTTAATGCCGGGGTTTGGCTCTGGTGATGGCTGGGTGTCTCTTTCTTTCTTTCTGATATCTGATCTTGGAACTGGCGTCTGGCTAGACACTGATCCCCTGGAAGGTGGAAGTACTGGGATCTCCAGACAGGCGTTGGAGGATATGATGTTTAGATTCTATTTCTTGGTGTATTAATTGGTTTGATATTAATTTATGAGTACTTAATATGACTCTATTTCTAATGCAAAAGCTTATTTATGGATAATACCATCCAAGTTCGTCTTGATACATTCCTGTAGGAAAATTCACTGGGATATAATACTAACTAACACCAAGACCAACCTCCGCATCCTACTATACCTCCAACTACTCCATAGAAAATTAGAAATAGAACCCAGAGGCTCATAGACAAAAGTCTAATTGCCCAGTGGCAAAAATGCAACCCCAGTCATACAGCTAATAATAGAAGGCAGAACGCAATCGAGTCGTCCCTGCAGGGTCAGGTGGCGTGCGTCTCTAGCCGTTTACCAGGCTGCGAGCTTTGCGTTAGGGTTTGCATGTCCGGAGATTGGCTTGATTAAGGTTCCAGATTGACTTTTGCTTGATGCAACATGAGGTTTTGCTTTGTGGAGCTGTAGGAATCATCCATGGTTGTTACATTACGAGATATCAATAGATTCGTGGTGATTGTAGATTTGTAGGTTTCCAAGATTTGCAGGATTTGGGATCTAATTGTAACTTTGATTTTGAATTCTAGACCGGTAAGAGACATATCGCTATAGAAATGGAAAATGTATAGACACACTCTTTTATGAGCTTCGTCGTCTTTCGCAAAAAAATGAAGCAGAAAAGCCACCCCAAACCCCAAGCACCAGAAGAAGGCGCAATGCAAGGCAAATAGGCAAACAAACAATAAAAAGAGGTAAAAAAGATTCAAAAATTGCCACTCTTCTAGACATGAACACATCCATGCAACCAGAGACCAATCTAGTCCTACACACTCGAAATCCAATTCGTCCACTGACACCCACACCCCCCAGAACCACCATCAACACCACCCGCCTCCTCGACCGTAGCATTCATCGTCTCACCAAGCTTAAAAAGCCCCGCAGCCGGATTAACAAGTTCACCCCCAACAGCGCGGTCCTCGAGCTGCAGCTGCGCAGCCGTGATATTATAATGGCCGTCGTCTTCGATCGGGTAGCAGTAGACCATTTTCTTTTTCTCTGCGCCGCCGTGGCGGTCCACTGTTATCGTCACCGGGTACGGGAACGAGCCTGGACGGGAAAAGTCTGTTGCGGAGGAAGAAGATGTAGGGTTATTTGTTGATGTTGGTGTTGCGGATGAGGCGGTACTTGTTGCTGTGTTATTGGATTGAGGGAGGAGGCGGCGGCCGATTTTGTCGGGTTGGGTCCAGATTTGGACGAGGAGACGGGTCTGGGACCATGTGCAGCGGTAGTGTGCGTTGGCTTTTGAGGTCCCACCGTTTGTGTCGGCAGGTGAGGGTTTGATTTGAGAGGTCAGGAATATGGATTTGTCGAAGTAGCTGTAGAAGCCGTAGTGCTCGGTTGCCATGCCGCGGTTGTACAGGCGGATTGGTTGTGATGAGGGAAGGGGATAGAGCATTGCTGCGGATGGAGTCCCGTCTACATTTTCTTCTGGCGCGGGGATTATTGATGAGATGTTGGGGTATGCAGTGCCGTTGGGGGTGTCGAAGCGGCGGTAGATGCTTGCTGAGGAGAGGGAGACTGGTGAGAGGATGGACATGTAGAAGGGTGTTTCTTCGCCGGCGTAGGGTGCGGTGTTGTTGTCTGTGTATTGGCCGAGGAAGCCCCGCTCCGCATCGCTTGGGGCTTCGGGCGATGGGTTGAAAAGGTCGTCGCTCCTTATACGTAGATTCGAGCCCACAGCAGTGCTGTTGTCATATGTGCCATTGCGAAAGCGGATGGAAACACGGAAATTGGGCTGGTTCGCATCGTATGGCTCATTGGCATCCTGCTGGTCCTTGGGCAAAGCACAACTCCACATTGAAGAAGGGGTGATACAAGTTGATTTTTCTAGCTGCGGCTGCGTGCCAGCGAGTGTTGCAATTCCAGTCGGCATGGGTGGATAGCCTGTGAGGTTCAACCACCGCGATTGAACAGGAGTCTCGTCTCCCTTCCTTGTCAATGTGATCGCGAGGATAGTGGCTAGGATCACGATGATGAAGAAGAAAACGCAGATCACAAAATACCATCTCCGTCGAGTACGACCCTCGCGACCTGGACGTCCGCTCTTCTTGCTGAATGGTCCCCGGCCACGCCAGAGATTGCAAACCCTTCGGCCAGTGGATTCTTCCTTTTCCAGTCTGCGGCGTCGGGTCTCATGAGGTCCTATCGCGCCGCTTGGGTTGACGCTCGAAACTCCAGCTGTAGGGTCGTGAGTGTAACGTGGCTGCGTATCATAGCGAGGCGGGAGAGGAGGATCTCGAGGAAATTGCGTGTACGCAGGAGCCGGTGCCTGCATATCTGACATTGGGATTGAGCCAGGTCCACCAGCTGCGCGCTGGAAACCCGGAGAGATAGGCTCAGAAGGTTGTAGACGTCCATGAGGCGCAAGTTCAGGCCCTTGACCTCGAGACAATCCTTGTTCTGCCTGCAGCTCTTCTGATCTAGGCTGCCGATCCTGAGTCACGGACGCCTGGAATTGTTCTTGCTGAGGCTGAACCTCCAATCCAGTCGGCTGGGTTTGTGGCAAAGGCGGCACAGGGGGTGCATTCGAGTGAGGATGGGCGTTTAGACCAAATGGCCACCCAGATCCAGATTGCCTTCCCTGGATAACAAGCGGCACCTGAGGCTGTTTTGCACGCCCATAAGTTGGCTGCCGTGACTGGGGAGGAGCCTGCCCAGAGGCCACCTGCGATTCTTGAGGCGATGATTGTGTAACAGGAAGTTCTTGTGGTCCCCCTTGTGGAGAATACGCCCATTCGAACCCGGAGACGTGTTCTTGGCTAGCTGGCTGTTGAACCTTGGGTTGCTCTTGTGGTTGTTCTCGCTTTCCCCATGGCCATTCTGACCTTGGCGTTGCTATTTGAGGGGCTGGCTGGATCATCGGCGGGTCCGAGATTCCTCGCGAGAGTTCCTGCTTTTGCGGCTGTGGCAATATAGGCTCCGTTGGTTGTACAGGCTGCGAAGTGAATACGGGCACATACTGCACCGTTGGTTGCAGAGGCTGCTGTGGAGGCGAAGTGTAATGAAAATTAGTAACCGGGGGCGAGATATTCGTGATTATCTGCGGAGCAGGAGCGGGAGTTGGCTCAGGCATAGAAATAGGAGCAGGCGCAGGCGCAGACCTATCGAGCGCCTCCACAGGCGGCGCAGCAACAGGAACAGAAGCAGGGGAAGGAGCAGGAGGCGAAGCAGCGCGCTGAGACCGAGACTCAGAAACAAGCCCCCTAGTCCCGTGCGCCGACACCGAACCCTTTTCATCCTCATCAACAACGGACGAATCCCACGTATGAGAACTAAACTCGGACCCAGGCGACAACACCTGCACCTCCTTCGCACGAACAGCATACCCAGCCGGAATGGTCCCCTTCGTCTGCGGACGAGGGGAGTCGATATCAATAAGCAGACCAGCATTCTTAGTCGACGTCGACGGAACCGGGGTCTGGGTTCCATTTTCGCCTTTCCCTTCGAGACCAGATGCCCCAGGCTCGTCAACCGCAACAAGCGCGGGTCCCCGAGTATCACCTTCAGTTGCATTTATGGCTCCTGCTGGTACAGCAACCGGGTTGGCAGGCGTAATCGAGCAGACGTGGTTGATGCACTCGAAGTACGGCGTCTTGCTGAATAACTCGTGCGCGCAGGCTTGATAATACTCAGCTGCTTCGCCTTGGATTGTCTGGTTATTACTGGACATGAAGGACATGGTATTCTGTCTACTTGAGACGTTTGAGACGTATGCGGGTGGCGGGGATTGATGGCGTTCGGGGCCTTGGTATTGGTCTTGTTCGAATGAAAATGCCTTCTCGCCAATTGGGGCGGCTGTTTCTGGTGTATCTGGCGAAAAACACGATATCTCTTTCTCGCGCCGTATCCATTCTTTTGGCTGCGCGCGTGTGGTTGTTGTTGTCGATGGGGTCGATGGTGATTCTTGCGGGAAGGATGGGCTCAGTGGGGATTTTATAGATCGATTCAGGAGCGGGGAGAGGAGGTACGTCCACCAGCCTTGTGAATGGGGTCTGTCTGCGTCTGGTTGGGTGTTCACGCTGAGACGGCCCTGTTGCTGGCCCTTTGGGATTGGGCGCACTGCCTCTGGTGTCCGGGGTGGACTGTCGTCTTCCCAGATTGAAGCTGTCGAGAAGGCGCGCGCGTTCCTTTCTACGCCTAGTGGGTTCTTGTATCCAGTCTCTGACGCTGGAGCTTTGATAGCAGCTGAGTGCTGTATGGGAATGGCTGGCACGGGTGGTACATCTGTTTCATATTGCCAGAGGCGGGGCGTTGGCTGCGAGTAGATACTTGATGTTGCTCTTGGTCGGAGCATCTCAGTGCTCGAGTTTGAGTGTGCGTTCCATGGTGCGTCTCCTTTTGCTGGCGTGACGATAATGGATGGTGTGAGCGGCGTACCTGCGCCGTCAACCTCTTGTGATCTTTCTACTGACTCGCTGCGAGGCACAGTAAGTCCGATCATGACATGGCGGTCTGATGGCGAGATCGCATTCTCGTGTTTGTCGTGGAACGGATCTTCATCTCTGGCGGTAAGAAACGAGGTTCCGGTTCCATTCTGGCTGTGGTTCTGACTCGGCACCGTCTCAGGTAGCCGCTGGAATCCGCGTGAAACCCGCTTCTTGAATATATCCTTTGATTTCTGAGTCGAGCGTTCCTTCTCTCGGACTTTCGAGAGGAGCTTGAGATCATTCAGATCGACGAATGGTGCAGCCGCATTTGTCTCTGCGGGAATCGACTGTTTCCTCGGCGCCGGCGCTAAGGTGAAATCCGTAACGAGGTTCAGGCCGACTGGTTTCCCGACGCTCTTACGCTTCTTGTTGATGCGGATGTTAAATCTCGAGGCTTCGCGGGTGGAAATGGGCGAACGATTCCCATCTTTGGCGGTCTTCGCCTCGAGCTTTTGTCGCGTTGCCTTGGATAGAAATGCAAAGGGTCGGTCTCGTTCTTCCTGATCTTCTGAAGAGCACGACGGACTTGAGATCTCTTCGGTGATCGGCGAAGATAATGGGAAGTTTGGCACTGGGACCTGCAGGTCCTGGGGTTTTCGTTTGATCATGACGTTTCAGTTGACTTGACTGTGTCGAGAAGTTAGTTTGCAGAAATGACAAGATTCGATTATTACATACATGCGACACAGCAAAGCATGAAAGGACGAAAGTGCAGGAAGCGAAACAAAGAGGGCGTCTATTAATATTATAGCAAGTAAAACAATGGGGAGAGGCAACAATAGACAATAGCCCTGAATAGAAATCGATTGAATCAAATGCAAAACAAAAGAAAGACAAAAAGACAAACAGAATAAGAAAAGCCCCGAGATTTAAACCCGGCAAGCTCTATTTCTAAATTTCTGCATGTCTGCATCGTCGCAGTACAGAATCAGAGTCCAGGCCGGTCACTTTACAGCACAGCTCAAGCTATAAACAAACCGGCCAATAATCATCGTCGCTGGTGAATTTCTGCAGCGATCCCACACAACCTGCTGCAGCTTGTTCCGTGCTGCTTCTTCAAGGTCCGTCATTGGACGACTGACAGAGAGATCACCAGGGGAAGGAGAAATGAAGGTGATGGATTGGATGCAAATGTCAGGCCGAGCGTCGCTACGCGCCGGACCGGGGGGCGGGCGCTACGAGAGGCCAATTAGTGGACGGACAGAAATAGATCAGAGTCATGATATTTACAACTTATTTAATACTTATTTAAAGCAGGATCTTTTCTGAAACAAGTTGTTTTCGTGCTACTGTTTATGTTAGGTCTGGTCTATATCGTCTATGTCATTTGCGTTGATACTCCAGTAGGCGGGAAAGAGATGCTTTTTGAAGGAACATGAATATCCATATTCAAGTCGTTCCAGCTATTCCATATTCATATTCCATATTCGCTCTCGTATTCCATGTAGAGTGGTCCCAATAGAAAAAAAGAAACAAGCAAAGCAATTGCGGGTATGAATAACAAAATATGAGAAAACAGAGACCACTCCATAAGATCAAAGATCAAACCAAATCAGTATAAACCAACCCCGAGTCGAAAAAGTCGAATGGGGGTCGCATCTATAAGAGGGATATATGAATACCAAGAGAACAAAGTCCAAAACAAAGTCGTAGGTTTTGCGTGACTAGTCATATCTCATACACAGCTTCAGCTTTTCTTGCTCACGCCACAACCTCCCGCTACCGCCGCTCATACTCAATGCCCTGCATAGGCGCACTCGAGCCATTTATAAGGGGCGGTAACGTGCGCGGCTGCTCCTGAGTCACGCCATTGCCGAACCCACTGAAGACAGGGCCCTGGCCATTGACCGGGTTGGAGCTCATTTGGTGGTGCTCGAAGATTGATGGGGGGCGGGAGACGCCATTGGCTTGCTGGTTGAGCTGGGCGCGCATCTCATCCATCTCGGACTGCATGACGGCCCGGTCGCGCTGCGATTGCGCGACGGTTTTCTCCAGCATGGCTATATAATCAATTGCCCGTGTCAGTGTTTCCCATTTGCTGGATTTGTTGGTCTGGCCCGGTGGTAGGCGCAGCCGGAGCGCTTCGAAGCAGTCTTTCATTTCGCTGCGCCGTTTGCGCTCCGCTAGTTTGTGGGTTACGCGTAGTTCGGGCGTGCGGCTGTACGGTGTGCTGCCGGCCGGTCCATCTTCTTCGCCGATCAACTCTCGCACTGCCTTGTGTTGGAGGGAGTGGTGGTGGTGTACATTTTGGGGTAGGTCTGCAGGGAAAAGTTGTTAGTATTGTTGCGCGTACAGTGTGTTGTTTTGGCTGGATCTTACCGTGTTGTCCTCGTGGCATCCGTTCCGAGTACATGCTATTCATAGACTCCGCCATGCTACCTTTTCGGGAGAACGGGCGGTCGGACTCTCCCTTCGAGGATACGGAGCTTGAGCGCGCCATGTCCGGGTCCGGGAAGGCATATGCCATACCCGCCGTGGGTGCTTCAGCGTTGTAAATCTCCGACCGGGGATTCGAGGAAATGGCCGGAGCAGTGCGACCGGCTGCGAAACTCCGCTGTTGGTCGGTTGCGCGAGGGCCCAGTGGAGAGAGTGGCTGACTGCCTCCTGAGTACCGAGGTCCCCGATATGAATTCATGTCGGTCGGAATCCCTCGCTCCCTTTGTAGACTGGAAACAATCGATGATTGGGATGCATTGGTGCTGTGGTAAGGCGAGGCTGGGTTGATAGCCAGAGAACTGATTCCCTGGTTCATGCGACTGTCGACACTGCTGCGCCGGGATTCGGTCTCTGCCACACTTGCTCGTTGAGAGGGGGCTTCATAGTTCTGATTGATGGAGGGGAGGGTGGAAGTCGGCTGGCTAAAGTTTGGAGAGGGTTGTTGAGTGCCGGCGGAGGAAGGGGTGGTGGATTGCTCGTGGGGGTAAGGCGATCGGTCGACAGCCGGGTGTCCGCGACTCGGCGAGGGTTGCGACGCGGATATGAAGCTGAGGCAGGGATAATTGTTGCCGGTGCCATTGGTCGCCGTGGAGTAGGTGGACGATCCTACATGGTCAGCACCGCGCCGCTCCCATTCCATACTAGGTGAGGGTCTCCTACTTGTGCTTTGCGGCATTGACCAATTCCCCGAGTCACGCTCAATCGTGTTCAGTGAGGCATTCCCGGGGGATTTCTCCGCTGGGGCTCCGGTCCCAGGCATATTCGCGGTGAGGGTCGAGATAGAGGGGAGGGTTTGTGTTGAGCCTGCACTCGACTGAGGCCCTGAGACCGCCTCCCATGGGCGATGTGCGACAGAAGGATCCATGGTGGGAGTCTGAATCAGGCGGGGGAACAGTGAAGAAGAATCGAATATCAACCCGCTCTTTCTTTTCCCACACTATTGCATATTCCAAATCGAGAGGGTAGAGATTGAATTTGAGAAACGATTCACCGTGAAACTGTTTCGTTGCGAGGGTGTAAAGTTTCGAGGTTCGCGCAAGGTAAAAAGGAAGGCTAGATCGCAGGTTAGACGTAGAGACTTCAAGGCAACACAGATCAAGCTTACCAAAGGCAAAGAGTAAAGGTATTAGTGTATATATGGATATTAGGAAGTAGAGAGGAAGTAGAGAGAGTCGAGAGTTGGAGAGTCAAGAAGAGTAGAGGAGATTAAAGAAGTAGAAAATTGGAGACTCGAAACCCACCTCGAGTCTCTGAAACTCCTCTTTTCTTTTTCTTTAACCTTCTTTTCGGTATCCCCTTTCTTGAGGAAAATAATATTATAAATTAAGAAATAAAAACAGAATAAAATATAGAATTATACAATTATAAATTATGAAAAAAAAGGAAAAGAAACAATTCCAAAAGAATGTACTGGTATTACCGCCAAGGCCCTACTGCAACTGTGTGTGCCACGAGGCTGACCCTGAGGACTATATGCTTTCTTTGCCTTATTACTCTATTAACATTAACGTATTCATTTCTATTAATGCTCTCTCTATTCTGTCTACATCTTTACCTATCTACATGCCACTATATCATCGCATTCCTGAAGAAAGATCCCTGGGACAAGCAAGGAGAACACGTTTTGCAAGTCTTCACGTCATTTTCAATTTTTATATACAACATTGAATGTGGTAGAATACTATTGTTACAATACACCCCCTTCACGTGGCTCTCCCTTGCCTCTTCCAACTTATTGACTCCTTCTCTTTCCATCCAGTCAAGCTGCATTGGCGACCGGGGCTAACTGCACAATCCCGCTTGGGAGATTAAGTACCGTACCCAAGTATATATATATGTGTGTAAAAAGAAATTGACGTTGGACACATGGCGTGAGGATGCAGGGTTGATCGGCAGTCTCGGGGGGCAAATAGTAGCAAATAGTAGCAAATACATAATTTCTGCTGTTCGGGAGATTGGGCCAAGTACGAAAGTATCAGAAGTTCATCCCTGTTTAATCCTTGTCCTCCATGCGATGTCTCTTCTTCAGTCTCACACATGGCATCTTTTAGGGTCTCCTTTACTCACCGAGGGTACGTTTGATCAACGTATATTATGTATTTTTATCTTATACCTTGTTGACTACACTAATACTGTTTATAATCATTAGTTCAAGATCAGTCCAAGGTTATAATTAGTATTATATTACCTCTAGCTAAAACATGATCCACTTTCTCCCCTACATATTTTCTGTTTGTAACACCTCGGACACAGGCAGAAAGTCATCACGCTTCCATGAGCTTGAGCTTCATACCGTCTGCAACCACCCGTCCCTGCCGCCCAAATCATCACATGTTGACCTGTCAGAGAGAGTCTTTAGGGTAGTACAGAGTACGATGTCGCGCGGCTATTCTTCAAATTCACGGGGCTAAGGGTAATATCCCGGTCCCGAACAGTTGTGACCTCGTCTTGGCGAAGATGACCAATGTTCTGGATCCAGATCTACGCTATTTATTGATCTACTACAGGTGTCAGGTACTATTCCATAGTACAACATAGTCTAGTCTGGCATTTTTGGGAATATCATTATTTGAGACATGGGGTATTACCCAAGGGGATAGCCACCTCCGCTGCAATCGCGACACCGCGTTGCGTGAACCAGGTGGCTTTTTGGGTTGATGTATCGCTTTCATTTCAAGTCTGTTTGATCGGGTGTTCGTCCAGAAATAGATATAGTCCAGCCGTTTGTAACATGTAAACCTGTATGGAGTATAAAATACAGAAAACAAAAACAAATCGAGGCCCAACCGATGGTCTCGCCAACACCGCCACACTGTGGCTGCAATAACACGTCGTCCTATCCACATTGCACTGCACGACCTCTAGGGCTATACAAACCAATTTAGGCAGCACAGATTCAATACAATAATAAACCTATGCATGTCAAGTACCACTGTCCATCATCTTCCCCTTCCAGCATGCCACATGGCACCATCGTTGCCTTGCAGAATGTCTCGAAGATCGCCACCCGATCTACGGCACATTCCTCGATCCTCTGACACGGTAGCACTTCTCCATACTTGAGGGACACAGTTTATCCAAGAGCCCAAGCTCAATCTCTGCCAAAGAGCTGGTCCCACGGGGAAAAAGTCCAAAAACAAAGGTCCATCGGGAACGGGAATTCTGAGTACCACTCTATCTCTACAACGTTGTACACCCTCGCCTGCCTAATCTCGATCAAGGGATGGACTAGTTGTCGCGCGAGCTTAGAGTTCGTTATGTCAATAGTGCGTGGCGCATGCGAAATTCCTCCTCTCCATGGCTCATGGCTCACCCATGCCAAATCCCCGTGCTCTCCCATCCCATCTGCTCGGTGCCATCATGGCAATACCGTGGCCCTTGCCCATTCCTGCCTCCACGCCTTTTCGGTCGTGGGTGTGGGCCGTGCCTTGCTGCCCTTTCCCAATAGCCTGTCTTGATACACGGGTCGCACCGTCCATGTAGGTACCTTTTCTCCTTTGCCTCTTCCAATTCCAATTCTAATTCCAGCTCCTGTTCCCTCGCATGGCAATAGCCCCCTCGTGCAAATAATGGACTAGACAATGAATTCATTCGAATAATGTCTCCACAGTCTTCGGAAAAAGTCTCCCGCATCTAATCCGATCCCGTCCTCCATGCGTTCGCACTACTACCTATTACTTGGCTATACAATGTACAGAGTACATTGCACATACCTGTCTATTTGCATATGTATGTACGGAATACTATACGGAGTAAACCGTACCTCCCAACTCAAACTGCTGCCCTGCCGACGATCCTCACACCGGCTCCCGTTCCCCGAAGCTGGGGAGCGTACAGCCAAAGCTTAGAGGTTACATGCAGACAAGGTTGAGAGAGATCATACCGGGATTTACAACTAGAATGTGAGCACAGATGCAGTAATCAATTGTCATCGGATATCCACTGAGATCAGAAACCTCCCGTCTTGCCCGTGATTTCCAGCGTGTTCCCCCAACCACCTCCGTAGCACAACTATTTTGTACCCACCTGGACACTAAGTATTGTTAGCTACCCTACTGGAAAATTGACGCTTGGCTTTGACGTGTCGTTTCTAGCTCCACCAGTGACGGAAATAACACCGAAATGGCTTCCCACTTTGTTCATACCTGGTTCCGTCCAATATCGCCCAACCTCGTCCGCTATAAAATGCCCTTTCCCAACCCCCCTTATACATGATATTACCATAGTCCACTTGGATCTTCCAGATGACATACAATCTCAAGCCTGGCTTCCACCACTCCGAACGACCGTCCGCCTCCCCAAACTCTTATTCCGTTGCGCGAGGTTCCATGTCTCAGCTTCAATATCATCCACACTGTGAGTGAGCATGATGTAGCCTCCATCATCCAGCGCGAAAAGAGCCTCCTTGAGCCAAACCCGGCAAGTGATTCCCTCGCGGAATCGCACCGAATTGACGATCGGGATTTGGTGAAGACGTTCGAGAAAATGCGCGTGCAGGATAGGGTCCAATACTCCTATCTTAAGGGCTCCAAGTAGTGCTTGATCATCACGACGGTCCGCTCGGGTAGATGTTCGAAGCGCCAGATGGTTGGATCGATGTCGTTAAGCAAATGGTAGATAGTGCCTGATGTTGTGCTCTGGTGTAGATAGAGGTGCCAGTGAAATGTGTAGCTCTTGTCACCGCGGTTGGATAGGAGGATATACAGGCCGTTGACTTCAAAGGTGAGATCTGGTGCATATATGCCGGACTAGTCCCCCTCTGCTGTCGACATATTAGATGCTTGTGGTAGTCGTGTGTTACTATGGTAGGAGCGATGGTTTGACTCTAGTGATAGTGGGTTAAAGGGAAGACATAAAATGGCTTATGTGTGTGTTTTCGCCTAGTCACTTTCTCGTTCATTGTCATGATGCTTATTCTACATACAGCGCTTAATCCGAGTAGTTCATTGGTTTGGTCTGAGCTTCACGTTTAAGTTAACACCGCAGGGCGCTAATAAGGCGGACTAGTTGAGCGCATCCCACAGCCTGGAATAATGGCTATTAGTCTAATAATGGATCAATTAGAGGAACTAAAGGAACTAAAAACAACCTTGTTGGTACTTAGACCCGCAGAAATGTAATGCCTCAGGCTCTCAGGTGTCGATGGATCCATCAATGGCCTTCGGGCCACTTTTCCCCAACCTCGGCCCATCCCGTCGAACTGAAGTGCATTAGCATATCATCATCGAGAATAGAGACGACATTCAGAGCGACGCGTGATATGGCTTGAATCCACCCCGGCTTTCAACGGATCACTCCATCTAGTGGACCCCTCGGGACGAGGCCACTAATCTGAAATATGCTGCTTGCTGCTCCGTATATCTGCCATTCTAGGAAAGGATTCACCACAAGCCTTGCAAATCAGAACGCGGTCGAAGGCAAAATCTTTCAATGTTACCGTCAATCGAAAGCGAGGCCCCTGCTGCCTAAGCCAACAACCAAACCTTGGAATCACAACAACCCGAATCGAGAATCGCAACCATCCACGCACGTCGTTTATTGCTGGATCAGAAGCCTTCGTGTATCCATCCGACCATATCCACTCCGTACCTTCACCCCCGATAACCAGGTATGATTGGCAAATCATTCCACGATCTCCCTCTCCTTGGAATCATCGTGGCAAACCCCTTGCCTACCACAAACCCCACTTGGGTTCCATCCTGTTCTCTTTCTTGGTTTAGGTGCTGTCGCGTGTCCAATATCAAAGCTCTGTAGGAAGGGGTGAATTCAATACATAGTCCTGGTGGAGTAGTTATGTATTCCCAAACATGTCCTGTCTTGCATCTCGAGAATTCCACGGGGAATCGTCGCCGCTTCCTAGGTTACCTCCTTACTGGTAAATATATGTTCTGCGCCATGTGTACCTCCCTTTCTGTGGAGGAGTATATGCATGCATGAGTCGTACATGTGCACTACGACATAATGTCCAAGATGGCTGAGATCCTCCACTTGTGTGCATATTTGTGTTCACTTTTTGATTTACATAATTTACATAGTCTTCCAAGGTGGTCAAATCCCTGAGATTAGCGGTATCAATTATGTCTTTTTGTTTTGTTTTGTTTTTCCCTATTCCTGAAATCATCGAAAATAGTGGTTAATAATCCCTAATTGATAACCAATTATTCCTTCCTTACTATGTCCCAGATTATTGCGCCTGAGGTCCATTTTGTAAAGGAGCTACTTTTAGAAGTAGCAATGCAATAATATATACAACGACTAGCTTCGTCACCTGGGCAGGAAGTAAATATTACTACTTCTAATATACCATCAAAAACTGACAGACGGCAAGCAGGCTGCCAGATAGTGGGAAGCCAGGCCGTTTTAGGCTGTCTATCTGCCAAATTTTGTGCCAGGAACTAAATTTCCGAATGATGTTCCTACGCACATGTGTCAAATACCCTCCGGTTCGTCACAGCTGCGCCGCGACCTCGCTTTCAGGGATGATGTGCTTCCCAGCACCTGGGCATTTATGAGCTGGCTGCTTTTACACAACAAGATACTTGGTTATGGCATTTTTGGCCAATGGCGGAGCTTGTAAGTAACCATGGGTTCCAATGTTGTTACATGAGGACGGAGCAGGTATATGCGGCTTCTTACATGTATTTATTTGACATGGAAAATATACAATATTGAACATCGCGTTGAAATGCTACCGTCATCACCAAAAGAAAATGGATCTCAAAATTATATCTCAACTCCCTCCGAGCTCTCGGACAACACCCTGGGTACTCTGCAGGATCTCCTCTGCCCTACCTAATCGAGATCTAAGCGCATCCGCCAATGAGGGCGCCTGTTCCGCCTCCGGGACTTGACCGTCGACTGTCACAACTTCATGAAATCTCTCACCATACTCTCTACCTGCTCAGTTACGCTCATCTGTAGAGCACTGAAACAGTCAGTTACGACATTTGCATACTCACTGCTGGCCAGGTTAGAAAGTTCGGCAAACACTCTCGAATGCGTCAGATGGTCATTCATGATGTTTTTCCGGCGGCGGTCACTTCCAGGCCCTAGAAGATATGGTCAATATAATGACCCACAGAGAGAATATTATCAGGATCGTTTGACAAACCTCCTTCTCGGTTCATGGCAGCATAAGCGGGCTGCATCAGGCCTGACATAAACGAGCTGGCATGGCCATAAAGCATGTCTCGCTTCGTGAGTCTAGCGAGGCTAGTTAGAATCGAATTTGCGGTCATCTTCCAGAACATCATACGCTAAGGCTTGAATCATCTTCTGGATAGAGTCCCGCATGTGCTCCTCGATGCATTTTTGCCTTGATTTCATGCTGCGTTGGAGGTTCTCGAGGGCGCGGGGTGCAAGCTGAATATGTGCTATAGAAAGCTGTCAGAAGGTCATGGTACATACGAGCGTCTGTCCAACCCAAGGACGACCTACGCTCAATCTCTTCTCGCAATTTTCCAAAAGTAGTGCGAGTTTCCTTCACCAATCTCCCCGCTTGGGATTGCAGCCAATCCAGCAGATCCTCCCATTTAAGATTTAGATCTTCACGCGCTGGCTGGATTAACTCGTCATTCCAACAGCGATAAGGCTGGGCTCTAGTCTCATATTCTCCGAATCTGCTGCAGAATGCAGTATACGTGGAATGGTTCCACTGTGAAGAAATATTAGGATTATATCGTGTAGGTAGGGACTTTCTTTTGGGAAAGGAAAACTCACAGGTGCCCATAACAGACTAATTTTGATACTCTCAGTCGTCCAGCGGGATCGTGAATTCCCTAGGGAAGTCCATTAGAGCTGAGA
The DNA here is from genome assembly GCA_911456345.1 of Penicillium egyptiacum. Lineage (NCBI taxonomy): Eukaryota > Fungi > Ascomycota > Eurotiomycetes > Eurotiales > Aspergillaceae > Penicillium > Penicillium egyptiacum. The sequence goes on along the minus strand of CAJVRC010000876.1, from coordinate 401,250 downwards.
TCAAAACATCCATTACACAAAGTAACTCACGAATAACCGCAGCAATGCATTCACTGAATAGATGATCCAAGCTTTGATGGGCAAGATGAAGAGACGGCCGAGATGAAATAAATTCCTATTGACTATCAGAAAAAGTTTCGGTCTTTTGGAACGCTGCTCAGGACCCAGAGGTACCGTCTTGGAAACATACTCGGTGAAGAGTATCCTGTGCATCTTTCAGCACCCGGTGGAGGATAGCGGATTTTTCGGCCGTAACCGAATATGTTCCCGACAACGCCCATTGACGTAGAGATCCCAACAAAGCTGGCACTTGGTGTTCCAAGAACGCGGATGTCGAACGCATTTGACCCTCTGCAGGGACCAATTGGCAGTAGCGGCGCAGCTCGCGAATTCCCGTAAGGTCGATGTATGCCTCAGCCTGGCTCTTCGGACTACGGCGGTACTCCGAATAGAGCGTATTACTGATGCAGAAAATCCTGATGTCTGCGTACTTTTTGACAAGCTCTTGTGATACCATGGAGTTTCGCCGATTCATGAGCATCTTCATTGGCTCCTTTGGTTGCTCTAGCCTGACTGGGACCGTGGACAGCGGCATCAGTATCCTCCTCTAGACTGCCTACATACTCGGCCTGCTTATTATCCTTTTGATCGACCCTTTATGCATTTTCGAGCAGAAACGATTCCATGAAAATGGATATCCTTTTACCGTACGCCGCCCGCTGGTCGGGTTCCGCTCCTGTGAGCAGATCGTACCTCAGGAAGTCCTTGAGCGGGGACTCTATCGTGTAGAGGACGCCAAATAACAGCCTCGTCTCCATGATTGGATATCGCTACGGGCCCGCATTCTGGCGCATCTAGGCGCGGAGATAGTTATAGCGACAAAATCGGGGATTGGTGGTTTCGGCGTGAGGGGCTCCCTGATCTCTTCGCTTCGGTGCTGCCCATCTTGCTCCCTCGAGAGTTGTTCTATACTAGCTGATTCTTCTTGACTTTGCGCATCACCTCGTCTGTTGGGACTTTTACTGTACCAGCCTGCGGCTCGGTTTATGTCTATCAATACGTATAAGATTACTACTGAAAAGAGAGAAGCCCTATTTCTAATAAAGAATCACTAGAAGATCCTGGATAATCTGGTAGGCGTCTACCACGCTACCTAATGTAACGGGTGCTAATATATGTCATTGAGATACGCTCCTGCAGTAGCTTTTCAAACCCCTTAAAATGTTGAATTGAGCCATTGGACGATACTAGTATTCCCGTTATTACTGTTTCGAATCTAATTCGAGCGAAAAGCCTACAATTGCAGCTATCGAGAATCATTCTAGTATTTTCAACATTATCTGTACATCTATTCTGATTTACATATGTGATGTTTCCTTTCGAAGAGAAACATATTCAGACAAGAACCGTCACCCAAACATACAATGCTCCTAATATAATCTCCAAGGGGGGAGTGATATATCATCAAGTCAATTCCAGTCGTATATGCGCCATATATATATCTACAATTTTTTCGAAAACCTACATATGTATGCACTGCAGGCATGCATATATGCTGCCATAACGTTTATCATTTACTCTTCATCCTCGTCCTCACCCTCATCACCATCTCCTTCGTCTTCGTCATTCTCCTCAAACTCAACACCAATCTCTCCAGTAATATCCCACCGATCACCCTTAGCGGCAGCACTGACATACTTGACGAACTTGAGAGTGCCGCCATCCCGCAGCACAATGCTGAGACGGTTCCATCCCGCTTGCGTGCTGAACAGAATACCATCATCCTCATCTGCATCCGCAGACCGGTAGATAGCCGGATCGGCCTTGGCCTTTTTCCGACCGAGGACTTGGTCGGCGTTCTCGGAGTCCTCTTCCTCATCATCTTCATCCTCATCACCAGCCATGTAGATCTCATACCCGCCCAGTGCAGGACCTTCCACAGCGACGTCGTTTGTCTTCTCCTTCGGCTTGGTTGCCTCGGCAGACGAGCCACTAGCTTCTTCATCCTCATTCTCTTCCTCATCATCCTCCTGCTGCTTCTCCCACCCCGGGCTCGGGGTAAGACAGAGCGAGAACTCAAGACGAGGCTCCTCGCCTTCGTACGCACTAGCAAGAGTATAGTCCGCACCGCGACGGAACCGTCTCGCAAGCAAATTGTGGCTCGTGAGGTGATCCACACCAGTAACAAGTCCAAGCCACTTCCGGAAAGGCTGCGACGGGAACAGAACGTTCAACAGCTCCTGAATCGGGTTCTGGGTATCCTTCTCACCAGAAGGATGCTGGTACAGGTACCGATGCTTGTGCGGAGGACGAGCAACTGTCCACCCACGCTGCGCCTGGATCTCATCCGCCGAAGCAGGAAGAGCCTGCCTTTCCTGCTCCTCGATGTATGCACTGACACGCGATCCAAACTTATCACTCAGGAACCGCTCTAGACTGAGCGAAGACTCGGCCGAGAACGCGTCCGACATCTCCTCGGCGATATCGGGCGTCAGGTACGAAGGCGATATGTACTGAAGCAGGAAGGCTAGGTCGCTTTCTGTGAACTCGTCCTCGGTCTGCTCTTCCACTTTGCCCTTACCCTTACCTTCGACTTCGGGCTCCTCCCAAGACACAGGCTTCGGCTGCGGCAGGTCGTAGATATCGCCGCGCCCCTGCAGCTGCGCCAGACTGCTGCGCTCGGCAAGCTTCTCTTCCAGTCCTTCCTCGTAGCCATCTTCGCCTTCTTGCGGGATGTGGAACCAGCCGCTGATCGCCATGCGCACGCGCTTCTTTGTCTTGTCTTCGTCGTCGCGTGGGTGGTACACTTCCTCAACATCGTGGAAGCTCTCGCCCGGTTGGACGGTGAAGAAGCTCAGCTGGTTGAAGGCGGGAGGGATGGAGAGGCTATAGTCCGGGCTGGGGATCTTGACGTCCTCGCCTTTGGCATCCTTTTCGGTCGTTGTTGGGTACAGGCGCAGGGCACCACCCCACTCGGCTTGCCAGGGTGTGTCGGGGTCGGTCAGGTAGAGGATGTAGCTGAGCCGGCGGCTGCCGATGACATCGTCGTGGCACAGGAGGTGGCAGCCCTCGGTGTAGACGTTGATGGCCATGTCGGTCTTTTGCCCGCTCAGCTTGCCGGACCCTGTTACGGAGGACAGGTACTCACGGAACCGGGCTGAGTACATCGCGTCGCGCAGCTTCAGTACCGATGGCAGTTTCGAGAGGGAGGAGTCATCCAGCCCATCAAGGTTGGCGAGGTCGCCAGACTGGAAGATCTTGTAGATGTCTGTTTCCTTCTCGGTGAAGGACACTTGGGTTTCGATCTCATCGCGGACGGAGCGGAGGAGAGTGGGCTCGATCAGAGGGTGAATGACGCCGTGGAGGTAGCTAGTGATTCAGAAATGTCAGTCTTTGTCATTGGACTATTTCCCAGCGTATACATACGGAGAAGACTTGGCGTATTCAGCGGTGTACTTCTGCTGCTCCGCGGTGTCGAATAGGCCGTCGCGGAAGCGGGCAGCAGCCTCCTCGCTGGAGAGAGCCCGTTTTTTGGACTGGGGCATGGCATTGCCATCGAGAGAGGCCCTTGCGTCTGTCTTGCGCTTCATTTTTGACGGTTGTAGAGGAATGGGAGCTTCAACAGCGAGTGGTCTGATGTTTCGTAGATTTTTCCGGGCGGTGAGGGCGCATGATGAGGCGGTCAACTGAGTTAGTGTTTGCCACGATGCCAAGGTGGAAGATCACAGTTCACTTCGAAGGTTTAAGTCTAGGTATAATTAAACATATCTTACATATCTAGTATAAATGTAGTTCAAATCTCAGTTAATATCCCGTTCCAAACACTCGTTTGTAATTTAGAGGGCTAGTCTCTTAGACAAGTGGCGCATATAGCCGATACGCTCGTCCCTATCCGATGGCAAACTAGTTCCTGCACGTCTTTTCTTTGTCTTTGGGACCTGAAATTAGCAAAAGTTCCTCCATAACAGCTACAGTCTTGATTTTGATCTTCAAAGCCATCACATGTGATTGCGGCAAATCCAGGCACCGCTGTCGTCATAACCCACATATCCCGCCTTATCACCGGAAAGACCTCGATTGTCCCCCCACTTAGCCCAACTTGCTTGATCCTCTTCAACTCAGTTGAATCTCATCATGCAGCAACAAGGGGCTGAAGCCACAATCCCAGATCAGCCGGGAACCCCACCTCGCCCGCCTTATTCCCCGGTGACGCCCGTTTTTGCTCATCTCGCGCCAGTCGCCTCCAACGAGCCTTCAATCGTACCGCCACCTGCATCTCCCTCTCCAACTTCACACCTCCCTCCACAGACATATCCCAACTATTCACACCCACCCCCTCCGCCCAATCCACCCGTCTTCAAGCCCCAACCGCCTCCTGTTCCTATCTCCGCGAGCGAAAATCCAGATGCCATCGCGCTCCGTTCCGCCATCTCAATCCTGCAAATGCAGAAGCAGCAAAGTTTGCGCGACATCCAGGCGTTGGATCGCATGAAAGAGGCCGCCGCCGCTGATCCAGAGGGGTTTGCGAACGAGCTGGCAGCAGGTCGGTTGAAGACCGAGGACCGCGGTGCTGTGATCCAGTTCTCCGAGGACGATGCGAGGGATGATGAAGAGAATGAAGAAGGTTCAAAACGAACGACTCTGGATGGCTCATCGGCTTCGAATTTCGGCCATATCCCTGTTCCACAGAATATCGTCCGTATGCCCCCAATCAACTGGGCCAAGTATCAGGTTGTTGGAGAACCACTTGACCGCATGCACGAGGAGCAATTACGTCGACCGAGCTCTGGGGAACCCAGACGGCAGCGCGCCCCGGAACATGTTTTGGCCTCGCCGTATAGGCCACTGGTAGATCAGTTGGAAGGACCGAGACTCGGCCGTCCCAGCAAGGCGAAAAAGACGTGAGGCCGCAAAGCGGCTTTTATGATTATGGGATTATGGACCTTTACGAAGTTATGTACTTTAAGCTTACGAACAGAACTAGACATGTGTTTTCATGCCTATTTACTAAGATTTCTTGGGTTGGCGGAGTGTTTTGCACAAGTCACTGATTAAAAGCAGACGGTCAAAGGAAAGATACCTCATTTATCCATGCCTTCCAAGTTCTGAATTTGTTGGGACTCATCCCTTGTCTACCAGTGGTCGTGACCCAAGGATTCCTCTTTAGACCCTGGCGCTGGCAGAGTCCTTTGGATCAGAAACCTCAATATGCAGTATAATTCTAAAGGATAGATATCCTTGACAACCTGAGGCAAACAAGCCTCTGATATCTCAGGACTCTTGGTGCATAAAGTTCCTTTGACTTCCCAAAAGGTGCACAGAAGCAGGATGGAATCATCGTTACATACACAATTCAGGGGTGAAAACAACATTTGAACCTTGGAAGAAGTACCCCCTAGAGAACTTCCCTAGCAAGAATTAGTCTACGTATGAAGAATACAACATGTTCTCCTTCCACTATTGTTTAACTAGACTGGCAACTAACTAGTCCTAATTCCTGTGCTACCAGATGTCAACGGAACTTCATCGGTTCGTGACGTTGTAGTGTTTCGCCTGATAGCAGTTCGCCAGTGCTCTTCAAGTTTTCTTTTACCATTGAAGCATAGGCGAAACACTACAACAAACTCCAGGAACCGATGAAGTTCCACCGAAGAGATCCACTGGTAATGTCTACAAAGCACCTCAAATTGAAGACTCGCCCACGAGTACCAGATAGGTACCTACTGATTTGAATGACTCATTTTCTTCATTCGACGGCCGTCTCTTCCAAGTTAATGACAGAGATGGATTTCTAACGTGTTCCAATAAATTACGAGATATGAGGCAAGTTATCCATCCATCCAACTGCCTAGCTGACGGCTTGATATGCATCTGCAGGCAAAAGGCTAATTTCATTTTACTCTCACTCTCACTTCTCCCACTTCACGTCTGCACAGCACACTTCTCTCACTTTGCGTGACTCTTCATCCACTCATCCACCACTCCACTTCTGTTCCATCCTCCACGTCTGTTCCATTCCTTGCATCTGCCTACGACACGCTCCCCTGTCGGAGTCCCACATACGACCACGCCGTTACTGCTTCGCTATGGCGTTCCCAGTCGCAAACACAGACGGAGTATCTCCTATTGAGTCTTATGGCCCGTTGTTCTTGAAATGGACGCCAACGCGCGAACTGACCTCGGCCTGAACAACCACTTCGAAAAGGCCAGGCAATGGCTGGAAAAATTCCCACCTTTCAATGCCTACCTACAACAGGCCCTCTACAAAGTTGACGTATGATGGCGTGGAATACTGGGCCCTTCCGGACCTCTTGGGCTCTTTATGAAGACTTTAGGTCGAGCTCCCACAACAGCAAGTAAGAGCCCCCCGGTTGATTGCGCTAACCTTAAGAAGATCTACGAATCAGCCACCGAATCCCTCTGGCTTCTGAAAAACCGTCGTCTAAACAACGGCCAAAACGGTCGGATTATCAGAGGAAATTCGGTGTCATGGGGCTACGAGACCCCGTTGTGGAACACGATCCAGATGATCTCGGGAGCTTTATCATTTCGTCTTCACTTGCCATTTCATCTACCACAGCTCGCCAAGCAACCATTCATTGCCTTCTTGAGCATCCTCTGCTTTCCATTCAGCGGCTAACAAGAATGGATGGCAAGGTTTTCGGTATATTGACCGGAGGTGACGAGCGGCAGCACACGACCTACTTTTGCCGGTTGAATGGCGTGTTGGATGATATTAAAGACCGGCTGGTAACGTTTTGTTTACCCTCTCAGGTGAGGATATACATGCCCATCTCTGCCTAAGTCCATCCCAGGACCGGGACGGGCTCTTTCTCATGCCTACCCTATTTGATGCGGATCATGAAAGGTACGTCATGGTCATAGGTAAACCTTAGGGCTTCCTAGGAATGCAGGCATTTGGCCCTTTCAAGACGGGTAACGCCGAGCACATGACCTTTTTTGGGAAGATCATGCTGGCTATCATCGAGGTTCTACAACAAACACAGCTAGTATGAGATGGATTGTCTGTTCAGTGGGACCATGTTCCATTTTAAGGAGTTACCTAGCCCGAGAGATACGTGTAAGAAGAATCAGTTTGTCGTACGGTTGATCTGCCTCTCAATTCCAAGATAGCATTGTGGACACTCGCATTCGAGAGCAAATTGTCCACTGATCATATCGTTCTCTGCGCAGGAGTCCAGATCTACTGTAGTTTCAACATTTCCGCAAAGGGTGGCAGAGCTATTCAGGCGGGTTCAGTCCCTACGGTGCGAACCACGTGGGATGGCTTCTGCGCTCGTGGTACCAAGACTGTGCTGCCGCAGACTAGCCAAAGACTCCACTACAGAAGAAGGCCGTGCCACTATATACAACAAGTTTGATTCTTATCATATACCACAAGGAAGGTTCTGGAGTTTAGTCCGTAGACAGAGACAGAGAAAAAAGACAACAAACATAACTTATTTCATGCTAAGATGCTCCTGCAAATCTTGAGGTAAAATACACGAAGTCTCTTCAGGCAGACAACTCATAGCAGAATCGACATCGCCACTCTTAAGATATCCATCGATCTGCCTCATAGTATCAGTCACATCAGTCACCGAAATAATCCACTCATCAACATATCTCCGAACAGCCTCCCCACTCAATCCAATCTGAATACTTCGATAATCCAAAGGACGAAGTGAAAGATCCCGCTCGGGATCCCACTGAACGCGCACTGGACTAGCGCGCAGTTTCTTCTGCCATTCCCCTTGGCTTGTCTCCTTACCAGGCATATAGTGACTCAAACAGCAATGCTGCAATGCCCATTCGAATCCCTCGCGGGTAATCTCTATCGCTAGGACACGCTCCTGTCGGGATTTTGTTGCCCAGCCTGATCGGTATGCCATCCATAGGAAAGAGGGTTTGATCCATGTCATTCTCTCTCGTGAGAATGGAGGGACGAATGTTTGGGCTTTGAGTGCTGGTTCGGCTATCTCGGGGGAATAAGCTTGGTACACGGTGATTGTACTTTGGGTTTGTTTGGCTCGGATGACCCTGTAGGTATTTGAGGTCATTGTTGGATGTGGACAAGTGTTGTTGAAGAGTTGTGCATGTTCGTATTGGAGAATATTCATGCGCGGGGAATAAGAATTATGCGATGATATAGCGAGATCATCCAGTAGGCGTGAGAAATCGGACTTAAACCTTGAGTGTCTATAGAAATATCTTTCCTTTTGAATAAATAAAATCAGGCCTCATAGTACTGACTCATAAGTTGAAGCCCACCACACCAAACCTAATCGGGTCTCCGTGATGCATAATAAATCTTGTTAGGTGCGTCACGAAGAAGAGCCAAGTCATCTCGCTCACCTTCTGGGATAATGACCCGACCAAAATACCGAATTCCTGATGATAGAATAGGCATCACGACAAAAATCGGGATTTTGCATCAGTTTGACAAAGGGCTTGATCTGCCAGCTTCAGCAACCATAGAGGCTGACCGAGGCTCCTTCCGCTCGAAAATACGTATTTCGAGGATATCGCAGCCCTCAGTTGAAAGTGTCTAATGCTGATATCGTCCACGGGTGTCATGTTTCTTCCAAGATTGGATATTGTAGACACTAGAAACTACCGTCCTGTACTGCTAAGCGGGTTTATGATCTGCGTTAGCGCCCCACATGGCAACTATAGAAGTCGTAGATTTAAGAAGCGCTGGCGTAGACATCAAGACCACTGGGCAACTTTGTACAGGGTCTACATGAACAAGGTCCTCTTACTTATACCACGCTGACAAGCCCGTACTTTGTCCAAGGAAATCTCTACAGACTTATGAGGCATGGCTTCGAACCGCGGCGTTATTATCAGAGCCTGAAAATGACCAAAGAAAACGACGACCTTCGGCCACTTCACGAGAAAAAGGGAATAAACAGGGAGCAACTCGATCTCTGTAAGAATAGACGGGTTCCAAGACGTAAGTTGACGTGTCAGGACTCGGAGCTGTGGCTGCCTTTTTTCATATCACATTTATACGGATGCTCTTCAACACTAGCGAAAATAGTCGCAAGTATCACAGATGAACGTAGCGAGGGCCGAAAAGTCACTAGTTTAGACAGTCCACTGAAAGTCCTTGGTATCGACAATAAAAAGGAAACCGCCGCCTTTCGCATACGGGGTGTTCTTTGAGTTATTGGTGATGACTAGCTACCCAGTATGCATGAATCTATCATTGGACTGGTGCTCTTCAATAAGAACCCCTATTCTACCCTTTCATTACTGATAACCGTTTATACTGTGGAAGATCAACGTAAGACACCTTCGGATTATTCAACATAAACCTATTGACTGGACTACTTAGCCGAGCCCGAAAACATATATCAGATGAGAAATGATGCTGTCAGTCAAGGGTATAACGTCTTAGATTTTAACAACCCAGGGCACAGTATGGTTGTTATTGGATTGGCAGCACTTGCTAGAATGCAGACGTAGAACATGCATTGCTTCATTGACGCATGGGGAGGGTGAGATGAATCCCTTGGGGGTTGGTATTAGTAGGTGGACGAGGATATGGGAGGAGAATACCACACTTCCCAAGCCCCGCTAGGGGACTGAAATTGTCGCAGGAATATCGTGTGGTCGTAAGTGCTGATAAAGCCATATTCACATCCTAGGCTCTGCATATCCCGAAGTGGTTGGGCAATCTTTTGTCGCAGGTCACGTACACGGCGAACGGCCGTCTTGAGGTTATGCTTGTGGAACCAGTTCGCATTTGTTGATCGTAGAGCATCAACAGCACGAGCCGGCCGCGCGGAAAGGATAAAAGCAAAAGCGTACACCATTGTCACCGGTCCCTGGTTCAACGTATTAAGGCCTACGTAGAAGAAACATTGTCTCACAGAGACAACAGGGGGAGTCGTCATGAGCCTATCGTAAGTGGTGGACGACAGGATCATAGGGGAATACTCAACCCTCTATACGCCATTATTGCCAAACGACCTGTCGTAAGAAGATCGTTTCTTCGTACGTCGTGCGAAAGCCGTACATGCGGCCCAGGTCCTCCATATACATGATAGGTTGTGCTAGTATCTCTCTCAAAGGTTCTTTATTAGCAAGCCTTCGTTGAATATGATGCTCGTCAATCTAGGGTGCCTTGGCCCTCAGCGAGGAAGTCTTTCGCCATCCTAGTGAGGAAGAAGCGAAGGGTATCGCAGCCCCTAAGGACGTTTTCCAATGACATTGTCGGCGCCCCCCATCGCCGCCCAGTAGCGTGCATGCGCCTCCTGGGCGTACTTCATGTTGGTCTCGTCGTCGGTATCAGTGTCGGCGTCGGGAGCATCCAAAAGCCCGGTCCGCTCGAAGAGGGAATCATCCACGGTTTGGTCGGTGCTCAGTTTATCAGCAACCCCAGAGTGGATGAGACGCTGAGTGTTCTCTCTGACCCGTTCCTTAGCGGCGGGCTCATCGGGCTTGCACCTAGCGAGGATAAGGTTCTCGCCTGCCGCGTTAACAGGCGGCTGGTCCAGGTGGACCTAGGTTATCCAAGTTATTAAAGGACCGGGGTGGGATGAACTGGAATAGGGAATTTACCTTGGGGGCACCGGATGCAGTAGCGGTCTTTGAGGTCAAGACGCTCTCACCGAGGGGGAGCTCGGGACTGGTAATGGCCGGGCCGGTGGTGGTGACTGCGTGCTCATGACGCTGCTGGTTGTACAGGGCCATAGCCTGTCTCCAGGCCTCGTAGTCGCTAAGCCCCTTAGAGCGCTGAAGGGCCAACATCCTCTCGAAGGAGAGTGGGATATTGTGATGTTTATCCATCCTTATAAGTGGTGAGATGGCGTGATGATGTTAACTGAGATGGATGAAGGTCAGGATGGATGAAGGTCAGGATGGATGAAGGTGAAGATGGATGAAGGTGAAGATGGATCAAGTTGAAGATGGATCAAAGTTGAAAGTACAAGGTAGGAAAGGAAAAATACTTACTAGGTGTGGTCATTTGGATATGACCTCAGGAGTGGATACTTAGTCTGAGTGCGAGATCCTGTACCTAATTTTGGCAGGGTGTTTGCTTGCAATGACTTCTTGGAAGAAGAGTTTGACATTTGAAAGAGATGACAATGTCAAGCAATTGTTAGATCTTAAAACCCTTTAAGTCAATTGTAAGAGAGACTTGATGAAAAAGTGAGAGAACTCTGAAGAGGTACCATATAATTGTCGAGCGGTTGATGGCTATATCAATTTTATTTCTCTAAAATGGAAGCGGCGATTGCCATACCTACTAGTCCACAGTATACTGACAAGCGAAGGAAACTACCATCAGTTCGTTTTCTACTTCCTTCAACGTACATACAACTTTGAAGCACACCTACCTACGTACAACATCTCAATGCCTCTTTATCACTCGTCGACAATCCGCTACCTACACGCGCAACCTTCATTCTCACCTCTCAATAAAGCTACCCTGCTCATTTACCATTAAACAATGGGAGCTAAGAGGCCAGCGGCATGGAACACCCAGCCCTATCGAAGAAGTCGAAGTCCAATGGAGCAAAAGGGTCAGTTCAAGGACATCTTCATATCTCATTCGAAGATATCCATCTTCGACCAAAGTAGCGGGAATACGATCATGAAATCATGGGAAGTGTACGCTCCTTCCAGCAAACAACTCCTTTTCAAAATGCCGAGCGGACCTCATGAAGTAGCAATCGGTGCTTTCAACTTTCGATACTTGGAGAGGAACAGTGGATGAGAGCTCTCTGCAGAGGAGTGGAACGACAGTTAGGGGTAGTCTCCGTCTTCATTTACCTACAGCTTCACTTCCCGAGTCCTAAAGGTACCCAAACTTGCTACTCGTTATCATGGCTTCTCGGGCGTCTCTAGCTTTAGTTTGGTCCTGCCGTACAGTTCGGTCGTCCATCTTATATCGCTACCCGCGTGGTCGCCTCTCGAAGCAGGTCAGGGCGCGCCTCAGGTTCTCGCAGGACCCCTTCCTCCGCTCGGAAAGGTCCACATACAACTGAAAGCTCTGCGACCCTCGCACCACCTTCGTCGGCGAGCTTGGCGCATTGAACGAGTTCGAAGCCGACAGGTTAACCCAAGCTGCCCAGGATGTCAACGTCGTTGTGTCTATCGAGGTATTCGAGTGTGGAAGGGTCTCCGTCAAACATGGAGAATGGCAAACGCGGCCAAACCTCCTTTCTCTTGCCAGCAAATAGAGATCGTACGCAAGCCTGCTCCAAAGAGGGAGAAACTGACCGGAAGTCTCCGGATAGCTTTCGAAGATGCATATCTTCGACCAAAGCGACACAGGGGGACTCCCCTGATACTGAGGGTACTGCCACAACGAATCACCGAGGGCCTTGTCGCCCTGAAAGGGCAGATGCGGCATAGACCCCGATGTACTCAAACTTGAACAGAAAGTGGCCGACCATCGCCGTGGAAGTCAAACATAAAGAGACTTGAAGCCAGCTCGAAAAAGATGTTAAATTCTGATTGACTGAAGCCGCCCAGAACGTCAACGTCGTTCTATCGATTGAGGTGCTCCCCCGTGGAAGGATTTCCGTGGATATCGGTCGAGTATAGGGACTGGAGTACTCTCCAGTAAGTTACCATAAAGACAGAGGAAGCACATCGGGCAGCCCTGGAGGATAGTGTCTTTTTGTCAGAGTCTTTACCATGTTGGATTATTAGCCCTAGCAGACTCCAATTTTGACACTAGCATAAGCATATGGAACTAGAAGTGGACGATTTTCGTCTAAGAGGCTACTGTCATATCAACCAATTGTGTATATATATTTCCGTGGTAAACAGAACGTTCGCCACGTCTACTTTTATAAAAGTACTATTGTTTCCTAGTTGTAAAGATTAATAAGAGGACACTCATAACTAGTAGCATAATATAGCCATGTACAGCAGTACCAAACCGCGAGCACCCAGTGTCCTTCAAAACAAACTAAAATGCCACGCGACTGAGAGATCAAACATGAGGGTACTCTTCTTAATTCAGATACATGGACCGACACAATAGGCCGAGTCGTTGGTCTAAATGGTTGAACCAAGGATAGGTATATGTACACACCCCATGTAATATCAACAAAATACCTAAGTAATCCGAGAATTGTATATCCACCCCACTCAAAGCTTCGCTTTCCCATTCTTCTCAAACTCTTGTACAGCCTCCAGCCCTCTTTGCTGTACGGCTTGATTCTTATCTTCAACTTTTTCCCGCCACTGCAAGTTCCCAGCATGATCATCCAAGCCGCTCAAGACCCGAGAATACATCTCCTCTTTCATGGTGCCGTAGATACCTGTGGCGGCTTTAGTCTGGAGCTTGCGGGTCTGGATCAGCGCAAGCGCTTCCTCGGCCCCACCAATGGCATCAACGATACCAGCCTGGAGTGCATTGCGTCCACCAAAGCGATGAGCTTCTAGAACCACACTTCGGAATGTGACTGGCGCCAGCTTCTCGCGGAAGATAGACATCATGGGCGTCTGAAGCGGGACGCCAAATTCCAGCTCGTTGATACACAGGAAACCACGGTCCGGGTTCATGATTCGGTAGTCATGGTACATGGCCAACATGAATCCAGCAGCAAAAGCGTGTCCATTCAAAAGACACACGGTTGGCATGGGGTAGCTAGGGAGTATGTTAGTATTTCTTTTTTCTTTTCTTTCTTTTTTTTGGAAATCATGCATGAGTAGTGTGTATCCTTCAAACATGCGAGACAAAAACGTACGTCAAGAAGCGTCGGAACAAACGCCACAGCCAGTTCTCAAGGAACCCTTCGGTTTTCCCGACAATATCCAGATCAAGTCCATTGCTGTAGAACTTGGCAATTCCACTAGTTGTAACTACAACGCCCTTGGGATAGCCGTGCTCGATAATGTCCAGGGCAAGAATCAGAGCATCAATAAAAGTGGGTGTCAATCGGTTGTCCGGGGGTGAAGTAAAGGTGAGCACGTAGATAGTCTCATGTTCTTTCGCTGTGCTAGGGTTTGTGCAGATGATCGAGCCTCCGGTAGAGCTGATCGGTACGGTGAAAAGGGTCGTCATGATGGAAATATTTGAGTAAGAAAGTGGGTGAGGAAAAACGATATCTTCAAATATTATTCTCCCTCGGGACTTGAATACTAATCGGACCTCGGCGGTCATCACATGTCGGCAATGATGTCATCACGTGATGGCCGAAGTCATTGTTCGTAAGTAGGGAAAAACGTATTGATGGTAATATTTGATTATTTCAAATGTCCTTTTTATGTTCATATTAATAAGGAAAGGAGGAAAGTTTATGCTAGCCCAAATACAAACTTATTAAACCCTGGTACGCCTTCTCCACATTGTCATTGATAATGATCTTATCACTGCTCTGAGAGTCGAGAGTTACCATGGCCGGCGTGAGCCACGCAGTGAGTGAGCCTCTATGCAAAAAGCCCCCATGTCCTGCCTGAGTCATCCAGTAAGTGAGCCTCCATGAAAAGATGCCACCATGGCATGCCTTAGGCCGCCTCAGAGCAAGGCTCACCTTCCAACGGGCCCGGGTGGCTCGTCAGAGCCGGCCTCTATGCAAACGCTCCACCATGCCGTGCCTGGGCCCCTCAGAGCTGTCCTGTCCCATTTTTAAACACAGATATTACAATTGGCGTCGCCCTAGGAACTTATAGAATCACGTTGCACGTACTGTACTATTAGACAAAACATAAACACTGTGTAAATTAGACTTGATTAACACAACTCCATGAATCCCATCCAATTGGACAAATGTTTCAATCTCGCTTTTCCCAATGCTGACCCTTATCAAAAATAGACTTCTTGATCTCCTTTTTGTCCAGTCCTACCCCAGACATCATTGTTCCATCAAAGACCGTCCTCCACCCCACTGCATTAAGAAACCAAACCAACGAGGCATTTGTGCCCTTCCACAAGAATTCACCCTTGCCTGCTGCGGGCTTTGAAATGACTTCATGGACAACTTGGCGTGCAAATTCCTCCGCTCTCATACTAGTTTGTCCATGGTGTTTACTTCTCTCTTGAACGCTGCCTTCAACATCACTATAGAGGCTGTCGTGGCCGAATGAGATATTGTCGGCCGACATTAGGCCAGTCGAAACTTCACCCATAAATAATGTCACAACTTTGATTCCAAGAGGGGCCAACTCAACCCGGATAGTGTCAGAGTAGGAAGCAACAGCTGCTTTGGAGGCATTGTAACCGGCAGCGAAGGGAAATGGCAGACGGCTAAGGATCGAAGACGTGTTGATTATGGTAGGCGGGGCTTGTGAATCCGGCACAGAGGCTAGAAGAAGAGGGACAAAGGCCGTTACCATGTCGAACAACCCGAAAACGTTGGCGTTGAACATTCTACGAACGTTCTCGCGATCGGCTTCGATCGCTGGGGCTTCGTACACTGTCGATTTTGTCAGAATGCCAGGAGCTGGGGCAGAGGAGAAGGGATAACCCACTCATGCCAGCATTGTTAAGCAGCATGTCCAGTTTCCCTCCGGACCGCTTGGAAATCTCGGCCTGCAGCGTAGCAATGCTCTCCGCACTCGTCACATCTAGCGGAAGTACCTCGATACCTTTTGCTTCTAGCTGGGAAAGCGACTGGTTGACCGAGCAGTTGCAAAGACGCGCATCCCTTGGTTCGCAAACTCAAGAGCAAGAGCATGACCAGCCGAACCAACAGAACAGCTACGGGATTAAAATGATTAGCATTGGGCCAGTCCGATAAGGAGAGGGTATCGCTGATATCACAAACCCAGTAATAAGAATTGAGCGCTTGAATGATGAGGACATAGTCAAGTTTGCTGGAAAGAACTGTATTCTCAGGGCTGGAAATCTATCCTGATGGAGAGGCGCGATCCTATTATACTCGAACCCAGCACAGTCGGTAAGGTCGCTGGTGGCGGCCCGCGTGCTGCTTTGCATTTACCTTTTGATGACGAAGTGAATCCTTCCGAAGAAAAGGACCCTGACCAACCATTTTCCGACCCAGAGACTAGTTTCGGGAATGGTGAATCGCTGCCTCGCATTTTTATCTAAACCTTAAACCGACTTCGTGCTGTGATTAGTAGGGTCGCCGTCTACCGAGGCTAAGGAAGGGGGTGACTGGACTGAACCACACCCCTATAATTAAGCTGTGATGCTAATTGGCTAGTAACTATTGACGTACATTCGACTGCTGGTGTTGATCGGCCTACAATTTAGCATTGTGAGGGAACTGCCTTTACGGAACGCTTCGAGCGAGTCGTATTATATTGGCTCTGTGGAATTTCGCTATTCTAAGTGCGATACGTACCTCACCGAACTCTTGTCCCTTATGCGTCAAAAGCGTAGATATCTACACTCGAGAACCGAAGGATAGGCTTTTATCACTTTGATAATGTTATCGCGGTGCACAATTAGAGGATTTTAGTGTTATCTGGGCGACAATCCTATGTATACGTAAAATCGATGTTGTCTGATATTTAATCCAGACTTAGTCCGGGCATATGCTAAGATTCGCGCTGATGACACTCTTCTCCTCCTGACTGGGCAGAAGCTTTCTTGAACTTGATCCACCTCCTAGTCGTTCCGATTCTGGGTGTTCGACTGGGCTAAGAATGTCCTCCGCGCCTCCTCGTAGACACAGTTCTCGTCGTCGACTTCGTCCTGTAGTCCCGGGTGATATGAATCCTGAAATCTCGGATGGTGGAAAAGAGGTTATCCGATAGCTGTTAAGCACGTAATCCAGTTGGTAAAAAAACCCACTGTAACGACACTCCGCATGAAAGTCGTACCCTCATTATTCTCCTTTCTCACGGTTCGCTCTCCTCGAAAATGCCCCCCTTGACCCCATGTCTCCATCCTATATAGCCTGTTACTCAAATAATACTTCCCAACCCTGCACTCCCTAACTTTCCCCACCGATCTCTGAATTTTAAACTTGAAATAGCGCCCGCAATCATCCCCGCATAGGTCCAATCATCACACTCCATCTGGCCTTTATTCTCTAACAGTCTCCAACTTCGGTCTTTCCACTCAATTCCATCGCATCCCCACATCCGCACCGAGATTCCGGGCAACATCAGAGCCATGGTGACGCTTGCACCAATCGCGGAGGAGCGGAGCAGCATGCGCGTAAAGGGGAGTGGGCGGCTTGAGGGTGAATTGGAAAGGATATTGAATTGCCGGAGGAGGTAGATGGATGTGCCGATCATAGCACCCAGTATGGAACCCGCTGTGAAGGCGCGTGTGAAGGCGTGGGCGGTAAGGATAATATATGGAAGTGGCTGTTCCTCTGCATGGAGTGTACGTGGCCAGAATTGAGACATTTGCGAGGCTTCCTGTTGTAGTCTGAGGTGGGCTTCAGCAGTGTACGAGTGGTCCTTAGAACTGTGACCCCATATTTGAAAAGGATTAGGTCATTTGTGTATGTGGTCGATTCTGTGTAGCAGGAAGAAAGAGGGTTGGGGTTAGCCACGCAGTTAAATACGTTTTTCTGCTTATAGATGAGTATGTCCCATTCCAATAGAATCCTACGGAAAGCCCAATGAAGTTATGGAAATAAGGAGGTTCGAAACCGCGGCCGGGAATGATTCGTTATCCCACACTCATTGACCTGCAACGCCTCGGCACGTTTGATGTTCGCGTCATCACTTCTATAGATGAGCTACGTAACAACGCGGACTTATTTCTGCAGTTGCATATCATTCTAGTAATCAAGTACGGGCAACGTCAAAAATAAAGGACATGTTAGAGTCCAGAAAGCGTGAAGCTCTCAAACAATCCGACATTTCAAAGCCCCACTCTCAATATTTGGAAAAGTTGACTCGGACACGCACCCAATAATCCCCCTCTAACACCTCCGGCAACGGCTGACCTGAACATTATTATGGTCTTCACTAGTTAAATGTACCATATACATAAAACCGGGCCAGACATGACATTATTCGGAAATTCAGCTAGTAATTGACCATGTACCGTCATTAGGATCCTAGAACATGCTAGTGTCGGAGTAGGTGTAGCCACTAGGCGGGAGGCGTTCTTTAGAGCCGTGGGCCTAATTACCTCCAATCGATATAGACGATTCTAAAGGCTGGATAAGACGGTTCACCTAGCCGTATATCTAGACATGACTTATTAGTTATAGCCGAATGATAGTATATATATAGTGATAAACTAGAATAGAAATATATACCTAGTTATTGCCATTAGGCTTAGCGATCTTTAGATGCTATATTCCCTAAATTCTAGTTACGCACTAAGCGGAGTCTAGTTACGGAGATCGTAAAGGAGTAGATATAGGGTGTTTCGCCCGATAGTGATAACATTTAGCTAAAACCCTAGCTACTACTTAAGTAATGATCGAGATAAGCGTAAATTACCTATACTAGCACCTTAGTAAAATATATCTCCTTCCTTAATAATACCACTACCGTATAGACCTTGACATTTCCCATGGGACTAGTGGGCATGCCCATGGTGGGACTAGAACCCCCGTT
>CAJVRC010000876.1:206651-382723 GCA_911456345.1 Penicillium egyptiacum | reverse complement strand
AAACAATGCAAACAGGGAGAAACTCGTGACTTGCATAATTGTATGGTTTTATGCTAATTTTTTTAGGTATTTCATTTACAACGAAGTCACATATGAATGTATAGGATAGAAATATATATCTCTCTCATGATGCACACTATCTACCACAACTTCCTCTTTACACCACCAAAGAAGATCACTAGATTTTAAATTTTACTTAGGTAGGTCATAACAATACCAAATTAATAAATACAGGTTCATTTCATAAAATTTCAACTGATGTTGTAGGCACAATATGGTTGAAGAAGAGGACTAACAAAACAAGTGTAAATAACGGCAAGTTATTATGATAACTCAGCATTTTATCCATCCGTTTTAGGTTAGTTATACTAGCGTGGGAATTCTTTTTAGTTCCATGGGAGTCCCATGGGATCCATGGGCATGTACGGTGGGCCAAAGATTATAGGGTGCCCATGGGAAATGTCAAGGTCTACCCGCGTTAATGCTACGAAGGCCACGGCGAAGTTGGTATAGTTCCTTACGAATTCCGAGCCCGCGGCATTATAAAGCGATTAATCAACTTATCGTGTACCTATATAGCACTCGATACCCAGCCCTAGAGTACGGATTAGGAAGCGGACTAAACACAATTGAGCTCTCTAGTGATGCCTCGTTTACCGACAACTTAGGTAGGAAGAGCTATACCAGTTATATATGCTAAATGTATAGAAGCCCGGTGGGTTAGAAGGCTATTAAATAGCCTACTATTATAACGTCAACCACGGAAGCCGAGCTGCTCGCACTATCCGACGCTACACGCTCTTTATAGTGGTGGAGAAGACTCCTTAGAAGGTTGCAGTTCATCCCGAGCCATCCGATTACGCTAAAGTGCGACAATAAGAAAACTGTCGATCTCATCACCACTGCGCACGAAGCTACGCCACGTGGATATTCATAGGAGTTGGCTCAAGCAGGAGGTCCAGTGTGGAAGGTTAAACGTTGAGTGGGTTTCTACCGCACAAACGGTAGCAGATAGACTCACGAAGCCTCTACCCCGCCAGAAGCATAAAAGCTTCATCAAGATGCTACGTATGGCAGATATCGAGGAGTTGATTGAAGAGGCCTAAGGTGATGCAGCCTCGTACTAATGAATAGGGCTCAATGGGACGGAATCCCCTGTTCATCCAAGAAGTAGTCATCGTTCAGCACGGTGATATAGATGCTATTTATGCACTAGATGGCATCACGGAGGATATACTGGTAAACTCTTTGATTCCCATTATTCCTTCCCCGAAACGTGTGTCGCTCATCTAAGATTACTGGGTTGGGACTAGAGCTTTCGATGGTGCGTGGCCGGGCAACGTGATTCTTTCCAAACTGTAGCCATTTTTGTGAACCAACTAGCGTTATAAATAGCAGACATGCTTCTCGACTTCTCCCTAAGCTTGCTTTGATATATAGTTACCTTCCATATCGGGCCTTCCAAGACCAAATCCTTACGTTTTGCTCTCGCCTTTCCCTCGTCTTTCTCTCATTTGCCTGGGGACTTATCTACTATGCCGTCATTCACATGGGCGCTACTTCCCGCGCTGTTTGCTCAGGTGCTACCCACACACGCCGCACTGTATGAGCAGGTCATTCATACTCAGCATGGCCCTGTGCAGGGCTAACCGGATTTCAACGAAACTCCAAGCGGAAACCTTACCCATTGGCGCGAAATATCTGTCTGGAAGGGCATTCCGTTTGCGGCCTCCACCGCAGGTAAAAATCGGTGGAGGGCACCACAACCAATGAGCCTGTGGAACGCTACCCTAGATGCTCGCGACTTTGGAAACATTTGCTCCTCTTCTTCGTCCAGTTCGGAATACTCCGTCTCAGAGGACTGTCTGAAACTTAACATTTGGAGCGCCGCAAAGAGCACTGATGCGAAGCTTCCCGTAGTCACGTGGAGCTATCCCGCATACTCAACTGTCGCAGACGCGCTTTTTGACGGCGGTGGTATGGCAGACGAGGGTGTGGTTTACGTGAACTATAATTATCGGACCGGCTCTCGGCTGGTTGGCCCACCCAGAGTTATCTGAGGAAGACCTTGCCGCAAATCGTCGTCAGAACAGTTCTGGTAACTTGGGAATGCTTGATCAGTTCGAGGCACTCAAGTGGATTCGCGCCAATATTGCCGATTTTGGCGGCGATCCGGAGCGCATCACGGTTATGGGACAATCTGCTGGTTCGGCAGCTACACATGACATTCTCAACAGTCCTTTAACCAAGGGTATGATCAAGGGCGCAATCGTTGAGAGTGGTGTTCGTTACCCCCATGACCCTTTGTGTTCTTCCCTGGACGAAAATCACCATACGCTGGAATTTGCGTTGAATCAGGCTGTGAAGTACCTTGCATCGAAGAATGCTAGCACTATTGCAGCGGCCCGCCAACTGTCCTATGAAACATTTGTCGAGAACAGTCAATTCTCCTTCGGCAATACTTCATCCTCCTGGGTCTTCACAGCCACCCTTGACTACTACGCTATGCCGGATACATACTACAACACGCTCCTCAAGGGCGATGCCAATGACGTTCCTGTCCTCACGGGTATTACCCGCGATGAGAGCGGCGCTACTTATGGACTCAACATTACCGTCCAGGAGTATCTGGCGGACTTGAATGAGACTTATAGCGGCCAACTCGTCGACGAGTTCCTCGCCCTGTATCCAGCCGCCAATAGCTCACAGGCGTCTCTATCGGAGAACTTGCAGTTTACGGAACGGTCCATGGTTGGTACCTGGCTCTGGGCAAGGATGTGGCGTCCCAACGCATCGAGCCCAGTGTTCACGTACCTCTGGGACCACGCTCCCCCCGGCAAGGACCAGGGTGCGTATCATGAATCTGAGATTAACGATGTTCTCAACAATCTCTATGGACCCGATTCTCCTTGGACTGGTGAAGATTACAGAATTGCGGCGACAATGAATACCTACTGGATCAATACATACTGGATCAACTTCATAAAATCCGGAAACCCGAACGGCGCTGCTCTGGTCCATTGGCCTGAAGTGACAATACGGAGATCACGCAGCAGCTTGGTGACGTGTGGGGCTCGATGCCTATCGCAAGTGAAGCGCAAGTGAAACTTTTCAAGAGATGGTTCAACACTCTGGCAATCTGGTAGATATATCTATGAATTGTCGGTCCTGGCTAGCATTCATTTTACTGGTATCATTCCCACTCGGGAGGTCTTTTGTATCGATACCTTAGTGTCCTGTATGTCTCGCAATTTAATACGCACGAACTGTAGCAAAATACAATTCGATTTAACTGTGTGGTGATGAGAATTAGACTCTATGGAGCCAAGCATCTTAATACCTACTTATCACATAACTTTATGAATTATCACTTTTACAACTCAATGAACGGACCTAAGCCTACATATGTACATATATATGCCATCTCTTCACCTCTTACAACTTGGTTGACTATTGTAGATGGGACCAAGATCCTGAGGTATATTTAACTTCTGTTGCAAGTTTCCTTGTTGCTTACCGAGGATCAACCATGTGATCATCCTGTGCACTACGCCTGATAGATGCATCATCGTGACATGCAGGATTCGGGGACGAAGAGGTATGAGCTCGCCTCCCCCTAGAACTTGGACTTAGCAAGAATCAGTCCCTGCAGGAAGAATACCATACGTTTCCCCTCACTGCTCAACTCGCCTGACAGGAACTAGCCTGACAACTAGTATTCCTTTACAACTATCGACATCATGTTCCGCAAAGGCGTTCTTCCTTCTACGACCCCAAAATACGAGTTTAAGGGAATCCGGGATTGTCTCCAGAGTGTAGAGCAGGCATTGGAGAAATGTGAAGAGAATCCTTATGTTATTTTTGTTCTTGACGAGCCTTCCTTCCTTGACTGTTTTCTGAAATCCGGGGAAAGTCTGCTCACAAAATCATGGGAGGCTTACGATCCTTCTATTAACCATCTACTCATCAAAATGGAGTCGCAATTTCATGGCGTAGCACTCAGAGCTTTTGAACGAGTATTCGATGCGTGGGACATGGATAGTCATTGTCCGCTTGTGACTACGGGCAGAACAATATGCAGAGGTAGTTCGGGGAAGAAGAAGGAGCCGGCTTCCACTTGGATCCCGAGACACTCAGGCAGAAAATGGCCCACTGTCGTACTCGAAGTGACATATAACGAGACACCGAAAAAGATGGAAGAAAATGCGAAATTTTGGTTAACCGAATCTTCGGAGGTCGCCACCGTTCTTACGGTCGAAGTATTTAAGCGTGGAAGGATCTCGGTAAAACAATGGAACATGAGAGGCGCAACTGCTGTCCCTAGCCAGGCGATGGAAATTGTGCGTAATCCTGCGCCAAACTGCAAGAAAATTCAAGGGAGCATTCGACTGGCCTTAAAAGATATTTATCTTCGGCCGAAACGGCAGCACGAGACCGACTTCGTTTTGACCCCCCATGCCATGGAACAGATTGCATCTCCAATATGGCATACTCAATTTGGCGATTAAATACTCCCTGAGTTTTTGAAATCGAGAGAAACAACGGGTTTATGCCAGAAAATAGAAGTCCGGTCTTTTACCAGAAACTGACCACGGAATGGGAGCAATTTTCCGGTTAAGTGCTATACCGGGGCATGAGTATGGAGGATATTTCCCCTGAGTTGGCTTGTTTGTCTGAAGTTGATGATCCTAATC
Organism: Penicillium egyptiacum; assembly: GCA_911456345.1. Classification (NCBI taxonomy): domain Eukaryota; kingdom Fungi; phylum Ascomycota; class Eurotiomycetes; order Eurotiales; family Aspergillaceae; genus Penicillium; species Penicillium egyptiacum. The sequence goes on along the minus strand of CAJVRC010000876.1, from coordinate 378,029 downwards.
TCCTAGGAGAAGGTAGTAGCGACCTTGTCTTTTTCACATGCGCGTCTTGAAGATCTTGGATGGTAGAGAAATGTTCTTTTCAAATGTCTTTTTTCTTCTTCTTTTTTTTGAGATATTCAGCCCGCGCCCCCCAGGTGTTATACCTGAAAAGGAAATGCCACCAAGAATGGCAATAGTAGCACGAAGTAGCCATCACCTACTTGCCGATATCCTGACCGAAGAGAATCAATTACCTCGGCAAACCGAGCATCGTTCTCTACTTCATCAAAATGCGCCCAAGCCGGCTTCAACCTCCGTGCTGCCTACAGCAAACGTAAAAAGCAGGGTTAAAGATATAAGAAAACAAAGGAAATATTGACCACGTCGGATTTAACACTCCTTGACAAAAGCCAACGTCATCTGACACTGCTCGCACCAATGGCAAATTCCATACCCACTCTACAACAAGCCGCCGTGGTGCAAAACCCAGGAGAAAATGCAACCATTGCTCTTCGGAATGATATGCCTGTCGCAAGTCCCGGACAGAATGAAGTTCTTATCAAATTGACTTGCACCGGTTTGTGGTAAGCACTTTCGGAAATGACTTCAACCCGTCCGAAAGCTAACTTAATACCCATCAAAAAAGCCGCTCAGAACTCCGCGCCGTTTTAGCCTGGGGCGCATACAACTCCATCATTGGCCACGAAGGTATCGGAATCGTAGTGAAAGCAGGACCCGAAGTCTCGGACTCCCTTCTCGGCGAACGCGTCGGCGTCAAATGGCTCTACAGTGCATGCAATGAATGCTCAGTCTGCAAACGAGGATTCCAAAATCATTGTCCGCAGCAGCTCAATACAAGTCGCCATGTTCCCGGAACATTGCAGCAATACGTTATCGCTGATGCGCGGTTCCTGACTTTACTCCCGGAGGGCGTGGCTGACGAAGTTGCGGCGCCATTACTGTGCGCTGGACTTACGATGGTTGGTGCTTTGTCGAAACTTGGTAATGAGCTGCGGGCTGGTGACTTTGTTGTTATTTCAGGGTCTGGGGGCGGGTTGGGCCATATTGGTGTGCAAATTGCGGCGAGGATGAAAAACTTGCGTGTTATTGCGGTTGATAGTGGGGATGATAAGAGAGCACTGAGTTTGGAGTCTGGAGCGGAGGTTTTCTTTGATTACAAGACCGAAGATGTCATTGCTCGAGTGCGTGAGTTCACTGGAGAGGGCGCGCATGCCACAATCGTCGTGCCAGGTACGAAGGAAGCTTTGAAGATGGCACCTAACCTGGTGAGAAACATGGGTTTTGTTGTCAATGTCGGCTTGCCGCCGAATAATTTGGACATTCCTCTTTCGGCTACGCTCTGTACAGCGAGAGGTAAGATGACTGGGATGTGGTCTTCCAGTGGTCAAAACCATTACTAACCCTCGGTAGGTCTCACGTTTATAGGGTCGTCTGTAGGCACCGAAGATCAGTTGACCGACTTACTGCAAGCGGCATCTGTTGGCAAGATAGTGCCATCGATCGAAGTCTTTGATTTCTCGGCTGTGCCGACTTTGATAGAGAAACTGAGGGAGGATGGCATTACAGGAAGAGCAGTGGTCACACTACCACAGTAACTTGATATCGCATAGTACAACTATAAATCGACGTCCGAGTCTCCAAATTTTACGCGAAGCTGCCGAGATCTGCGGTGGAAATAGAAAGCAAATTGCTCGAGACCAACAGTATGCCAATATTCCTTCGCAAATCCCAAGGCCACAACCTGTCACTTTCCGACCATCAACCATACTTCGCCAGCCATGGCTCAATCAACGAAAGCCAAAAAGCCAGCTCCAAGCCCCGAGTTATCGGAAATAACACGTACAGCAATTATCAAAGCCCTTGAAAATGGCAATTCGGCCATCAAAATTGCGCAAGATCTACACGTCGCGCGATTCACTGTTTACCGCACGAAAATGCGGTTTCAAGAACGCAAAGATATGGCTTCAAAGCCTAGATCAGGCCGTGCTTCTAAGTTGAGTGACCAGACTACACGTTACATTGTACGTTTCGCAAGAAAAGACGATCGCCCCAGCTGGGCTGCTATTGCTGCCGCTGTCGATGGCAGAATCTCCAAGTCAGCAGTGAGGCGTGTCGCACGCGGTCAATATGCCAAAAAGAATGTCCAGGCCCAAGACAAAGTTTCAACACCTTTGACGGCAGAGAAATCCAGCAAGAAGAAAGCAGTTCGTGCGAAAGGCTCGCAAACTGCAGAATGAGATAATGGCACCCGTCTTGCACTATTGATCGGCTCAGGAACTTGAAAAGCAAAGCCATTACTTGTTCGTGCGTATGTACTTGCGACATTAACGGAATCTGTGGGATAAAGATAGAAAGCTACAAAGAACACAACCGCATTCGAGACACATCAAGTCCCTGGGCAATGCTGTCCTCCAAGGAAGTCCACCCTTCCCGCCCACAGAATTCCTGCAGGAGCGTTTCTGCTTCCTTGGCGGGGATAACTTCACTCAGATCACGTCCCTCGTTAATCGGAGGATCGGGAATCAAAGTACTATCAGGTTGGAGCTTTCGAACGACTGAGATCATGTCAGTGAGGTTCACAGGAGCAGCAAACCCGAAGAGTCGCCGAGAGACTGTGGTTGGGTCGAGAAGGGCGGCTGCGTGGAGACGCGCAATGTCAACGACATCGCAGAAGTATTCTGTTTTTGCACATCAGCTGTGATCAAACACCAATATAACCCTAGTGTCCACTTACGCGGCACAAATGTCTCGAAAATGCGTGTATTCCCCTTGGCTAGGCCAGATACCCAGCCCATTGTCGAGCCGTGGATCTCTTCGTGTAGGATTCTCCCGAGCTATTTCAAGTCAATATCATCAGTTTGAATTGGCTGCCAGCCGAGCATAGAAAAGACTCACTGTAAAATCCGGCAACACGGTATTGAATTGGAAGTCTGGCTTGTTATTCTCCATCCATCTCCATGCTGCCTTCTCTCCCTCAGTTTTGGAAGCAGCATAACTGAACAGACCCTTCAGATGCTGTGGAGTATCCGGATTATAGGCTTGCTTGATAGCTTCATCATTCCAGGAATCTAGATACGCTATCAGCCAATACATCCTTCTATTCCCTTCTCTAGGAACTGATCTCTCACCCTCACGAATAACAATACCCTCCTTATTCGGCTCCGGAAACAACGCCGTTATCGCAGAAGAGGTCATCACAACCCGCTGTATATCACAATGTCTCGATGCAGCCTCCAGCACATTATGAATGGCTCTCAACACCCACGGCACAACCTCTTCCGGATTCGAGCTGAAGCTGACATCTGATGCCTACACATCCCAATGTCTCGTTAGCACACACACACACACTCGTCCTGGAATCCCATTTTCACTAGTAACACGTACCACATGCGCCACCCCAGATACACCATCCATCACATCAACCAGAGTATCGACATTCTCAAAGTTAGCAAGAATAACAGACTCATATGAGTCGTTCCCGAACCCCTCCCGGAACATCTTATCGAGCCATGGTTTCGGTGAACGGACAGTCCCGCGAACCTTGAAGCCTAGTTCAAGCAGACTGTGGACCACATTACTCCCAATGAAGCCATTCGCACCGGTTACCAGGATCCGCGAGCCACGAGGCAGATAGTAGAGTTGTTTAGCCATGGAGGATATATCAGGGGGTTCTGAGTTCCTGTGTGAAAAACAGGGAGAGACATCAAGAGTAAGCGAGTGGGGAGACTGTGGAGTCGAATAAAGTTCTCCTGATTTCGCCCTCGGACGGTGTCGAAGTGGGTTAGGGGGGTTGGGTGCCAGACCCCCGAGACATGTTGATCAGTCTGATTAGTTGGAATACATCGAATACAGTTCGAGTTACTCCACAATCAGTTGTGGCGACACTTCGACGGGGATAGGCGGGATGGCATATTGTGTTGCCGAGGGTTTGGGAGACCCGACAGTCTGGGTCAATGTGACGATCTGTGCAGAACAAGGCGATAGTCCCGAGCATCTCGGTAGCCTTGACGGGTCGCATTTATTGATTTGATACGAAGCACGGAGTACTACATACCTAGCTAGTATTTGTTGTGCACTTAGTGATCTATCACCTAGACTCCTCTACTAAAAGGCCATTCCACGCAGTAGCCCAAGCACCAATAACAGTTGTACTTTCACTATCCTCCCATTGGTTGAGGACCCTGACGTCACAAGTGGGTACGCAGCTGTCACTTTCTTCAGCCGTTTAGCTACTCTTCAAACACCTTGAACATATTTTTCGCCTATTATAATATAATTCTAGATCATCTCATCGAATTACCATGGAGACCTCAAAAGCCCAAGACCAACCTGCCCAGCCCCCAAAACAAGCAGCATACGCCCAGTCATCCAATCCCGTCTCACAGACGCCACAAGAGCAACGAGCACCACAAGAGCAACGAGCACCACAAGAGCAACGAGCCACTACTGAACCGAACCGACACCACGGCGATACAATCGGGGCAATTAAACGCACAGCTGAATCCCGTCCCTCGAGCGACCAAGAACGAGCTCGTCTGAGAGAACAGCACCAGCAACATGAACAAGAAAAGCAAAATGCATCCAACGTCGATCTAGAATATGGCGTCGAGCAGCAGCCTGCTGAGGGGTATATTGCGGATACGGTTCAGCGTAAGGGGATGGGGATGCAGCGCGCACAGGCTGGTGCTCATGCTGGTCCTGTTGGGAGTGCGCGTGGACCTGGTCATCCCGGCTTCGGGGAAGCGGATGATCTAGCGGCGAATTTGGGATCGAAGAAGGTTGAACATGATCGGATTCTTGGTGATAGAGTTGGAAGGAGTCCGACTGAGCCACAGGGGGAGGGGGATGTTGCGGAGAGAGAGGCTGTTAGACGACGTAAGTTGGAGCGGGATGAGAAGTTGGATGTGCAGGGAGCGGTTAAGCAGGCTACTGGTGATCCCGTGGTGGGTAAATAGGTAATCAAAGTGTATGTCGGTGATGGATTTGGATTTGATCTTGGGATGGAGTTGGAAGAAGTATGATTTTACGGTTGGTAGGAGATCTGGACATAAATTCATTAATTATTTCGAGCTAGCTAAATGCTGCTTGTATCAACATGGAGACCGGGCTCGCGCTCGGTCGGATAAACTGGGTATGATTATTGAAACGGTAACGCCGAAAAATTCCCACATCGAATATGGGATGTAAAGAGGGTGGGAGATCAGATATCGTCCCCGGCTGGCATGCCCATAGAGACCTTTTTCAGTTGCAGGTCCTTCTTCAGTTCCTGGATACGTCGGCCCATCTTGTTGCGCAAAATGTGATTCTGCACCTTCTCCCACTGTGCGGTTTCGGTGCGGATGAGAGCTTCCAGCTCGGCGACTTGTTCACGCTGTTGCTGGAGCTGTTGTTGCTGCTCGATTTGATCATCATCCAACTCATCTTCCTCTTCCTCATCGGATATATTGCTCTCATCGGCCGAGGTGTCGCCGCGTTCGGTCGGTCCTCCAGCTGGTGTGAAAGGCTGCATAGACGGAGTGTCCACCTGCTCTGGTCCTGCTCCCGGTCCTTCATCATCCCCGGCAGCCAGTGCGGCTTCCATCTCAGCGGCAAGGGCGTCTTCGAAGTCGTCCATCATTTCTTCTTCTGCTTCACCGTATGCATCTTGTTCATCGTCGTATTCTTCTGCGTATTCTCCAGATTGCACCAAGCCCTCGACGCGATTCAGAGATGTGCTGTCCACCAACTCGAACTTGGGAGGGAAAATCGAATTTTCGTCCTGAGCCATGAGCTCTTCCACAGCCTTTTCAACCTGTTCAATTGTGCGCGTGCTAACACGGTTGCGGAATCGCCGCTTGCGAACCCAGCGGAGGGGTGGTGCGAGACCGTGTGCGTATTGAAGTGTCTTTTCATCGAGTATGTCGACGCCCGGGGGAAGTGGGTATTCCATGGCTTCCTGATCACTGTTGACGCGTCCCAGCACCAAGAGCATTTGACAGATATCTGCTGACTTGTACCAGCCTCGTCGGTCCCAACTCTTCATACCCTCGATGATGCAGGGTAGATCCACTAGGGCTGCCGCATATTGGCGGCCCCGAACATTCAAGATTGAGCGTCGGCCCTCACGTGTGAGGGCTTTGATCCCGACGTCATTCCTGAATGTCCTTTCGCTGATTGCTTTCCTCACAATCTCGCAGTCCTCTCCTGGGAGCATTCGTAGGATGAATTGTTCTTCGATGGCCGGGTCATTTTCGGTGTCCGAGGCTTCGGAGTCGTAACCAACGCCCACTGGTCGGTTGGGAATGATACCCTTGTTTTTAATTCGGATTGACTGCAAGGCAGGCTTCTTGGATGGGATCAGCTTTATTCGTTTGGGGGCTTGGTGGCTCGTCTCGGGTTCGGGCTCAGGCTCGAACTCAGGCAGCGCGGCACTCTCCGCTGGTCGCTTCTTTGTGGATTTCTTCTTCTTTGGTTTTTCTTCATTGGATTCGGGCTGTGATTTTCGGGCGATCTTAAGCGTGATCTTGCGCGGTGGTTGAGGTGTTTCGGTTGGGGGCGCAGGCGCAGGCACGGGCACGGGGGCAGGTACAGGCGCTGGTTCTTCTGCTGGAGGGTCTGGCCTCCGTGAGAATTTGATTTTTAAAGGCATGCCGATACGATAGCTTAGCAAGTGCAAGGAAAATAAGAAGATAGGAGGATGTGAGGAGGTGAAGTCGCGGGACCCACATTTACATAATCAGGAGAACGGATCTCAGCTGGAACCCGAGCGTTATATCATAGTTACCTAGTTAGGTAGCAACGTATTTTTAGCTGCATATATATCTTATAAGGAAAGCCTGCGTTTTATCATGCCATTACCCTAAAATTTGTCTTCTATCACCGGCATCATGTTCTACGAAGACGTGCTCCCTCCTACCCCAAAATACGAGTTCAAGGGAATGCAGGATTGTCTTCAGATTTTAGATCAGGAAGTAGAGAAATATGAAGGGAACATGTATTCATCTAACCCTTATATTATTTTTATTGTGGATGAGCGTACCTTCTTCGATTGTTTTGAGAACCCCAAACAAAGAGAAAAGCTACTCGCAACATCATTCAAAGCCTACGAACCTTCTACCAACCACTTGCTTCTCGAGATGGAGTCCCGTCCCCATGCAGCAGCGGGCCGAGCGTTTGAAAGGATATTCGAGCGGTGGGTAGGAGTCGTCTCCCGTGAGATTAGGGCCGATGGCACCCCGACGAATTACAGAGGGACTGGGGGTAAGAACAAAAAGCCTGATTCAGCATTCACTCCGACCCGCTCAATCCTGAACAGACACTGGCCGACAGTCGTCCTCGAAGTCAGATGTACCGAAACTCGGAGGGACCTTGAAAACGATGTTAAATTCTGGTTAACCCAAGCTGCGCAGAATGTCAACGTTGTTATTTCTGTCGAAATATTCGAGCGTGCTGGAAGGGTCTCCATGAAACAGTGGAAGATGGGAGAGCCCACTGAACCTCCGTTCCCTTGCCAACAGATGGAGTTCGTGCGAAAGCCTGCTCCAAAAGAGGAGCAGGTCACCGGAAGCCTCCGGGTACTATTCGAAGATGTATATCTTCGACCAAAGAAAGACGGAGAGACTGACTGGGTCGTCACCGCCTCGGACCTCGATTATATCGCCGAAATGGTCTGGTCTGTGCTCTAAGTTTCCCTTTTCCTTTCTGTCACCCGCCACTATCTTTTCAGTTCCTCGCTTTCCATTTTTTCTTTCGGGATATATCAATCCTGCTTACATCTCATCAACAAAATCGTCATTGCCTGTCCAGAATGTCAGGCCCAAACCTTCACAACGCTCTTCTCCGCCCTCCGATCATCCAAATCCTCCGTGCTCAAGGCTTTCACTCAACACGCCCCTCAGTCTTGGAGTCGATCCAGGACTTGACTGGACGATATCTGATTATTCTCGCCTCCGCTGCAGCCGACCACGCCGCAAATGCACACCCATACGACCCAGTTCCCGACCTCGAAGACATCTACCAAGCTCTGCAAGACGCAGGAGCCATACGACCACAATTACGCGAATGGGAAGAGGAATGGCAGGGAGAAGAAGATATGCGTGGTCTGGATGCCTTCCTCGGTTGGATCACTGGCCCTGTTCATCGTGAAATCCGACGTGTTGCCGGCTTTGTGCCCAGCGAGGGTGACATGGTGGACCCCGACGCCGTTGAAAAGGAGGATTACCTCACTGCATTGAAGAAGAAACACAGTAAGACTGGTGAGGAGTCTCGCTACGCTGGAACTGTCCTAGGAAAGAGTGCCGAGGAACACCCTGTCGTCATTGAGGGTGGTGCCCCCAGCATCCAAGACTGGGGTGCGCAGGTTCGCGCCCGGGCTTCAGAGGCAATGGAGAGTGACAGTTCAGGCGTGAGTAGTGCACCAAGCCATCTCTCTGATGACGAAGCGATGGGTGCGTGAAGGGCTGGACATGGCCTCGTGGATTGCTTGACTGAAAGGGCCACGACGCTCGAATCTCTACTTCACCATTGTTGATCCTACATTCCACCCTCCCGGTTAGATTGTCTTTCATCTCAACACTTTCAGCTTTGAAGCACAAAATTACTTCACAAACCAGACCTGATCCGACATGTCACCCTTCCGGCCCTTCTTCCGGTCAAATTGTCTTTCACCTCTCCAGTTCCCTAGTGGAAGCACAACATTACTTCAAAAATGTGCACAGACCTGATCCGACATGCCAATCTTCCGGTGAGATTGTTCTTCATCTCTACACACTCTACTGTTGGAAGCAAAAACAACCCCACGCCATCTGCTAGGACAATCAAAGCCTCTCTCCCTAGTGGTTGGCGATATTGTTCCGACTCGACTCGAGTTATCGTCATCGCCTCCACTTCACTCTGCAAAGCAGACAAGTCTCTTCTGATAATCCAACCACCAGACCTCCGTCTATTCATCCTAAAATGTCTAATGGGACGGGTATGAAAACCTCGACGTGAGGTTGCGAGTTGATTCAGTCTATTTGCGTGCAAATGGCTAATATTTTGTTTAATCGGGGATTGACATTGATGGCTCAATTAGCTGGAATTTTTTTCACTTCTGTCTGCATCCGAGCATCGAGCAGATATCCTATCCTACGTGGATCACGAATGTGGAATTCCGATATGGCACTTTTCTCTGCCTGTCCCAGCCGCTGCAACACAAGACACATGCTATCTGATCTACATATCCTTAGTTCTGTAGAATAGCAGCTCAAAAATGTTTCAAGAAGTATCAACTTTCCGAATGGCGAACGGCAAACTCTTAGCATCTGTAGTATTGAACGCCTGTCGAATTTTACCCAGGTAGCGGTCTAGGATAAGACCTTAAAGTAGCGATCAAACCTCATGTATAATTGGTGATTGAACCAGTCAAGTCTCATAAGGTCCTTAATCTGCTCCCATGAGAGACTTTAGGCAGTAGAGATGAGACTGCCCCGTTGTTCACGTACTTCCGGAGTCCCCGTATCCATTCATCTGTCCTTGATACCCAAGCCATTGATTGTTCATATTTCTATTTCTAACTGGAACCGATAGCCTCAATTGTATAGTGGAAGCCCCAAAATAATTCGGACAAGTACGATACACGGCCGCCATTGACAATAAACTTTTGCTTTGAACTTGTTAAACACACGGATATACAAGAATGAGAGAAATTAAAGTAATACACAAGACCGAAACGTACACAAATGACCAGTTAAGGAACCGGCTAGTAGCTGCCTTTGCCACGCGATTCACTTTGCCTCCATCTCGACTTCGACTGCTCCAACGTTGTGAGCTCCGCGCGTTGTAGACGGCCGTCCCGTCGTTTCGAATAATAAAGATAAATGCGCCAATGAGAAGCGCACCAACAACTGCTGCACCGCAATACACTCCGATATGAGCCCCCTGGCCAAGATCATCCCATTTCTGGGATAGGGTCTTGGCTGGTTTCTTGTTGGTTTGTGTTACGGCGGATGAGTCTCCACTGCGATTTGAAGTTAGTCACTAAGATTATTGAATCATGGCTTCAAACCAAACTCACCTGACAACCTCAATACTCTGATACATCCCTGTATACCCGATGTGCTTGTACTCCTTTCCACCGGAAAAGTCCTGAACCCAGATCTTTGATACAGTCATAGTGAACGCGCATCGGACCAGTCAACTAAGCCACCACCCCATTCGAGACTGCCTTTCAACTGTCCCTTGATTCCAACTGGTCAATTGCTAACCTAGACCTGACAAAGTGTCTGGGGGTACCTAGGTAGTTTTTACCATACACACTCAACGGCTCGGAGTAGTTCACTGTCCGCACCAAGTCGCCGTCAATCCACCATTCAAGTCGGTCTTTATCCCAGTACGAGTTGTAATTGTGGAACTCGGTATCTGTATTTGAAACCGCATGATATCCGCCCCGGTCACTTGTGGTTGTGTTCCACTTGCCGAAGAAGTCGGATTGCACTCCGTTAGTGTTAGAACCAACCCACTCCCAGGCGATAACAGAGCCTGTGGAGGCGAGTTTAATTGCCGCAAAATCCGACATGGCTGATGGCAAATTCAAGATTAGGGAGGTCAATAAGGGAGCTAGCAAGCTAAAGGCATCAACAATTCGAGCTGTAATTAGAACCTTGCCAATACTTAGTCGAGCTTAGCGCCAAAAAGTGTCACAGACGACTCATCCATTTGAGATTGAAGCTATGGAGACTGACTCTGTCTCCGAGTCCACTTCTACGAAGCTTGACTGCGCACTATAAACTAGCTCGCTGCTGAGCGCAAATTAAACTGCCTCATTGCGTTAGCCGCCTGTTGAAGGCCCACTGCTAGCGTAATTCCCTTCTTTTCACGGTGGCGATTGGCTCCGCTACTATGTTTAGCCCAGCATCCACTCCGAGGAACAGATCAGGAACAATATCCGGTCATTGGCTAGGTCTGTTGATAAAAGAGAAGGAAATTTAAATTCGAAGGGAAAAGCCAAAAAGTCGTAATGGATTGATATTAAAGTCAAAAAGCCCTGGAGAGTGTTTAAAAAACCAGCTCGCCTCTTCGTTCTCTTTCGTGTTTTGCTCTTTTTGCTGAGGGAGCTTATATTCTGTGAATTCGTGCAGTTACCCATCAAAATGAAGGTAATGGGGCCTACTAATCAATTATTGTACTTTCCCTGACAATATTCGCATAATATACCATTCTAGTACTAACGGGGAATCAACATAGATCAAGTCAACCACTTTGGCAAGTACTCTATTTCCTTGGTTCATCTGCAGCTAAGTTCATTGGGAGCATTTTCTTAGGAATTGACTCCCGCAAATAGCAAGTGATGTCCTTGGCAATGTAGTTGGACTCTCTCTCTCTATTGAGTTCCAATTAGGTCTTTGAGCGCAGTACAGTCCCATTTTGATTGAAGTCACTTTCTATTTTCCTCCACTCCCTCGTCCTTAATATCTATAGGTACTGTCAAACTGCATATTCCACCCTGCACTAAACAAGAACCGAAGACCTGAGCACTTAGGCATCAGCGCAGTGTTCGCATCAAGTTTGGGAGGTCATCGTCGCAAAACAAAAGCTTTCACGGATGCAAACAGCTCGCTGTTGGTCTTTCTCCCTACACTGTCTCCTATTTTGCTCTTGCCTCTCATCCACTTGCTTTGTTTACCTATCGTCAATTTTTCACTTCTTGTCGTGTCTCTCTCTTCGACCAGACGTCTGTTCCCCACAGCAACTGATTCGTGTCAGTCATGCAGTATCGCCTCCTTTCTGCAGCTCTGGCTGCCACGATCACCCTCGTTCTCGCTCAAAAAGTCACAGAATGCAATGCCTTCGATAAAATCTGCCCGTCTAATAAGGGTAACACCCAAGGCCATATCAGCTATGACTTGACACAGACTTCGGCTTTGAATGAATGGACACCCATTGGCGGCGAAGTACCCACTGGTCCTGATGGTGCTGAATTCACGATCCACAAGCAAGGTGACGCCCCGACAATCGTAACCGACTACTACATCTTCTATGGTGAGGTATCGGTTGAGATGAAGGCTTCCCCAGGTACTGGCATTATCAGCTCCGTTTCCATGCTGTCAGACGACAATGATGAGATTGACTGGGTAAGCTTCAACTTGCATTCTGTCCCCTGGGAAACGTATCTAATAATATATATAGGAAGTACTCAGTGATTTTACCGACATACTACAGACAAATTACTTTGGCAAGGGCGATACCAGTGAGGATTACAATCGTTGGACATGGCAGCCGGTGACGACCCCACAAGATGTCTTCCATAACTACACTTGGATTTGGTCCAAGGAGAAACTCTCATGGGCGATCGATGGCACCATTGTTCGGACAGTCGACTATGCCGATGCGAAGGGTGGCACTCGCTTCCCGCAAACACCGATGCGCATTCGAATTGGTACCTGGGCAGGAGGTGATCGGAGCAGGAATAAGGGTACAATCGACTGGGACGGCACCGAGACTGATTACTCCAAGGCACCCTTCACGATGTACGTCAAATCGATTGAGATTGTCGACTACACCCCGGCGGAGAGCCATGTCTACTCCCACAAATCTGGCTCTTCGGACAGTATTGAGATAATTGGTGGCGTCTCCTCGGGTGAGAGTTTCAAGTCCGATCGTCTTTCTAAGCGGCACATCAAGTGCGACCGAGCAACACACTTCTACCACCGTGGACGTTGCGTTCCCAACTCCCGCTGGTACCCAGTTTCCATTATCAATTTCCTCCTCATCATGTTTGGGCGCTACATCCAATTCTAGCATCGCTGTCAGAACATTCCCAACGACCTATGTCTGAACCCCAGAGATCTATACTAACGCAGCTAAGAATGCTTCTATTGTCGCATAAACGGTCGCCGTCATCTGCGTGGAGCGCACTATTACGGTCGCTGAAGCCAAAAGTCTACACAAAGAAGTCGAAATTGTGAGCTTCCCTATTTACTTGTACATATTACGCAACTAACAAGGGGTAGGGTTATCCAACCGACTTCAGGAAAGGAGAGCGGCTGGCCGCTATTTCTAGTTGGGAGTAAGTCGTATCTTCCTGTTCCGCTTCTCTGCGTCCGAATGATGAGTGGGCGCTAAAGTTTGACGCAGTTGTGGGACAATCGTCTCATCTGTTGAAGTGCAGCAGGCGAGATGACGAGACCGAAATGTACCCCACTGGGAAATGGTTGGCACTCCAAGACAGATGGTCTCGAAGCAATACGACTAGACGCGCCGACAACTTGAAAGACCAACGCTGCTTGAGACCATGGCCGGAATGTTGTGTGTAGCTACTTGGTTCGGTGGATGGTTAAGTGAAACTAGCCCTCGATCAGAGAACAGAATGAGGTTCGGATCTTCGCGCTATTTATGGTTTTTGAGTCCTGACAAAACCATCATGACACTTTATTCTCTAAATTTATCCCCATGTCAGCTACACATGTCAAGAGGTCATCCTGCGCTCTTCGTATGAAATCGGCAACAGGAGTCCGTGCAAGTATGATAAGACTTGGGAGCCTCTTTGCCATTCAGTTTCGTATAGTTCCCTTGGAAATTTCTCTTGACTTGCACTGGGAAAGTCCTTGTCTTAAACAGAAACTCCTATTATGAAGCTGACTATAGACGAATCTCTTCCCATAAGGGAAATTGTACGCTTCTCAACCAAGGCGGTTATTGACTTTTGAGTTAAGGAGCCGATTGAGATATTCGTTGAGCGGTCAACTGGACCCACATCCCCAGACATCCAAGACCCACCAAAGGCTGGGGCCTCATCAAAGGGGGATCGGCGGGGTACAGGGGGTTAAAAGGGGCGGTAGCTTGCTTGACAGTGTCGTTGGCATGTGTGTTCGAATGCATAAGGTTACGAAGACTTCGCCAACCATAGCGGACCGAACAAAGATCTTTTCGGAACTCCTGGAGCATTGGCCCGGCCAATTGGGCGTTCTCCCCACACGATAATATGACCATATATCCTGGAAGGGGCGCCATGTAATTGCTATTTCTCGTTTTCCGATCCAATAGCCGTCTCTTAGGTCAGCAGCGCCACCCCCTTGGGGGTGTCAAACGTCTCAAGGAGGCCGTAGTACTTGAGCCGTGTCGCATAAAGGAATAAATATTGATTCATCGAAACTCCTTCCATGATTAAGCGAACAGCAGCCCCAGCTTGGGTATTCCGCACTGCAGCGACTAGTGCAGGATGGAATTCGTCCAGCGATACGGCAGTTGAGTGGCCGAGTTCGCCACTCACGAAATAGTTCTGGATTGCTTCAACATCACCACGTTCGCCAGCCCTTGTAACGCTCTGGACTTCCCACGCTAAGTCCATAGCGGTTGGCAGCAGGGCTGGGAGGGTTGGACGGGTGCGCCTGGGGGTTACGCACTGGCCCTTGTTTAACCCAGGTGAGTGACGAACGTCAACCGGTGTATACCGAGTCTGACGCTTTGCCGAGACTGATCTGAAATCGCCAGTGGAGCGGCGTCACGTGGCTCAAGATTCATTCGTCCGCACGCCCATGATTTACGCGACTCTATGCCGAGCGAGTCTAGACCTCGCCAAAACGCGGGTTGGGTTGGGTTTTCATTTTCTGAGCCCGCCTATGGGTTACCTGGGCTGACCCGCCTATAGGTTCTTAGCGGGTACCTATCGGTTACCTAAGATACCTAAAGCTTAACGTATTCAGTAAGCGAGCTGGACACCCCAAAACACATACTAAATGGGATAAATTACGACTTGATATCTCAACAACCACGTTTTTATTTTATTTCATTGCTTGTCGATAGCTGTTGATAAGATATTTTTACACTATATATTAATTTCAAGGAGATCGATAGGCTGCATTATCATGGTATCAAAAATTACGTTGTTATATGCTAAAAGTATATATATCTTAATCACTGAGTTATAGAATTTCTGGAAACTCTTTAAAGAGCCTTGATATCACCTAAAAGGTATTATGCTATTAGAACAAGTCCTGCAGCCCACTGTTGTCGGGATATGAAGTTGTAATTTATCCCATTTAGTATGTGTTTTGGGGGTGTCCAGCTCGCTTGCGTGTCCAGCTCGCTTACCGATTACGTTGTATAATTTTAGATAGTATTAATAAGTCATTAAGTGTATTTTTAGTAATATAACCTTATTATAGGTTACCACCTATATATGCTCAGTAGAAATCCGATCTTGATATATATAATCGTAGAGCATTTTTTCGTGTTGTAAAGAAATACTAGTTGTCAGGCTAGTCCTGTTGGTCAGGCGAGTTGAACAGTGGAGGGAAGAAACGTATGATATTCTTCTTGCAGACACTAATTCTTGCAAAGTCCAATTTTCCCGGGAAGGCACTCTTGTACCTCTTCGTCCCTGAATCGTGCCTCGAGTCATCTTTCGGACACTGGTAGTTGTCAGGATGATTACATGGTCGATCCTTGGCAACCATCAAAGAAACTCGAGACAAAGAAGTTAAATGTACATCAAGATCCTGGAATCCATTCCCGTATCGCTTTTCCTTTACAATAGGATAGGTACTAGCTCACTATCTCTAGAAATCGAACACTTTTTCGCTATTTACGTTTATCGAATTATATAGTAAAACCGTTAGCTATATACTATAGCCTTTTCTAGTACTACTTTATCGAAGCTAATGTCCTTTCTATTTAGCTCTCTAACGTTAATTAAGCTATCGTTAGATTCAATCCCGTCGTCCGACCTCCCCTCCTCGGTATATTATAATTATATCCAAATCTATCGATGCCCTTAAGAACTTAGATGTAAAGGAAAAGCGCTATGGATGCGGAACCAAGATCTTGATGTACATTTAACTTCTTTATCTCGAGCTTCTTTAAGGATTGCCAAGGATTGACCATATGATTACCCCTAACAACTGCCATGTCCGAAAGAGGATTCGGAGGTTACCTGAACACATCATCGTGACGGACACGATTCTGGGACGAAGAGGTACAAGGGTGCCTCCCCCGGGAAACTTGGGCTTAGCAAGAATTAGTCTCTGAAAAAAGAATACCATACATTTCTCCCCCCCACTGTTCAACTCGCCTGACCAACAGGACTAGCCTGACAACTAGTATTTCTTTACATTAGATATAGACTAACCTAGGCTAAAGCCCTTCCTTAGTCTAAGACCGAGGCATATTTTCTCTTCGGGTGATCCTCCGACGAGCCTTAAGCGTGTCGGTCCTAACCGAAAAAAGAAATGGATTCTATACGGCGCGGATTATAAGAACGATTTTTCCTTATAGTGGTTGCAAACCGAGAACGGTAGGCAGTTAAACGGGAATGGCATATCTTAGATCAAGGGGTCGATCGAGACACGCTCTGCTAATGTTTGGAATTACTTTGATCAGGCAGCAGAGATACATATAGGTCGCCCGAAGGTAATCTGCAAGTTCTGTCTGACGTTATAAGACCCAAACATGGGCGAGTTCTTGGTGGGTACCCATGGGCTCGGGCGGGCTTTGGCGAGGTGCACGCTTCCTCGAGACCACCCGATACGTGACATAATGTCGAGAGCTCGGAGGCGACACGATAATGTGGGGTCCCGGTGTCAGTTCCCACTCGCTGAGTCAATGAATACGATGAAACTAGAACAACTAGATGGACTGGAAACAATCGACCCGAAACCAATGACCCTCTATTTATGATGTCACAGTGTTGTGAAGGACTATGGCGTATGAGATTATAAATGGATCGAGTTAAATAGTCACTTTATCATGCAGGATTCAGCAAACTGTTTGCAAAAGACGTTACCAATAATGTCTGAAACCAGTCACGTTTATCCCACTTATGTCCCGTCCGAGTCACTTGTCCAAGACCTGAAAGACTTCATCTGTCGCAACGATGAACGCCTTACCAAATTCAACAATGCCGTTGAGACCGCAGTCGAGGATGCTCCGCGTGACATGGGGGCTGAAGGAATCTCAACCTTGGACAATTTCCTTCAATACTGTGATGATTTGCTGAGATGGGTCCCGAAGGTGTCATCCACTGGCGACGAAATGCTACGAAAGATCTTGGTCTTTTACTGGGTCATCGATCAGCCGGAAGTTCGGGATCTGCAGACTCCAATCAGTCCAGAGAACTCCAACACCGATCTCAACTGGCTATCTTATTGGCTGGTGTGCTTTGCTAGGCAGCAGGGTCAGTATTTAAGCACGCCTGAGTCTGCAGCCGCCGTGTACACATTCTACATCAACGACAAGTACAATAAGGAAGCAAAGAAATGGGAAGAGCCCAAGGATGGCTGGCTGTCATTCAACCATTGGTTT
Source organism: Penicillium egyptiacum (assembly GCA_911456345.1). NCBI lineage: Eukaryota > Fungi > Ascomycota > Eurotiomycetes > Eurotiales > Aspergillaceae > Penicillium > Penicillium egyptiacum. The sequence continues at coordinate 360,773 of CAJVRC010000876.1, read as the reverse complement.
GCACGCCGCTGGAAAAATATAAACCGAGCTCGTCCAGTTGCGAGCCCCAATAATCCCAATGTGATTGTGCACCCGGCAGACTCGATTTATGATGGTAGCTGGCCCATCGAGAATGGTATTGTCGAAATCAAGATTAAAGGAGTCGAAATCAGCTGGCCTATCAAAGACTTGCTTCGAGTCCAGGACAACGACACTACTTGGAACCAAGGACAGTTCATGCATGCTTTCTTGGGTCCCAGTGATTACCATCGCCAGCACTCTCCCGTGACCGGCAAGGTGGTTGAAGTACGAAAGATTCAAAATCAAGTCTATCTGCAGGTCGCGCAAAAACAAGGCGAGGACACCATCTTCGCAGATAGAGCCATTCTCCGTGCCCCTGAAGAAGTCGAGCGCCGAAAGGGAGCTCGAATCCAAAGCAATGAGGACTTGGATGCCCCCGACGAAGCCGGATATCAATGGTGCCAAACCAGGGGGCTTATTATCATCGACACTGCCGGTTACGGAAATCACGGGAAAGTTGCTATCCTTCCCATTGGAATGGCCCACGTTTCGTCCGTTGTCATGTGTGTCAATAAGGACGATGTGGTAAAGAAAGGGGACACGATCTCCTACTTCCAATTTGGTGGCTCAGACTGCGTCGTCGTCTTTGAGAAACAAGTCCGGTTCAGGGAGGACCTAGTTCCTGGAAAAACCAAGATACTTGTTAGAGAAAAATTGGCTACCTTCGAGTGATATGTCTCCTAATGCTCCAGGGGGGAAGGACACTAAAGCCTAAGGGCCGCTCGACGGCCGCCCTCAGAGGGTGGAGGGCGGGAGATGCCCGCCCTCTAAATGTTTTTAATGAGGTCTAAAGAGAAGGCAAGTACCGGCTAATAGTAAATCTCCTCATAAATATTCTACTATATCCTACCTAGAGCCCCAGTGGATAAGGTACGTCATCTTAAGTTATTTATAGAGACGGCGCTTGATTTATTTAATATACTTAGTGTATAGGGCTCTAGTTTACGGTCCTATAAAAGTCACTTAATCAATATATGTCACTAATTGATACCATTTTATAGTCGTCTCCTCTATGCTTTCTTTTTGGATAAGTCATCATACCTCGGGGATTAAATTGCTGATAGGTTGAAAGTTGTTCGAGAATCTTATGGACCGATTGATTCTTATACAGTATTAGCAAAAATGATCGAAGTGGAAACGAAACGTTTAGCGTACCAATCTTACATCTTCGGCGTCCTCAGGTACGAAGCTGATTGTCAGCAGCGAATTCCGTAACCACAGCTAGGTCGACCTTCAAGTCGACGACTGGTACTATCGCCTCGGCCACGGGTTCTTCCGACTCCGCTCGTGTCCTGGGTTCGGGTTGTCGCGCCCTTGTAACACCAACGGTAGGATTTATCCAGATGTGGATTTAGGTTCTCTGTGTTTGCACATAGTCCGAAAAATATTAGGTTGGGGTTTGATATGAATCACATATCCATGAATAGTTTGCAGTCACCAGAATCTGCACAATCCCCTCTATGAATCTCTGAATTTAACACCCTCTGGGGTTTCAAAAGCGTCATAGCATCATCGAATTTCTTCTACGTAGACTTAACGTACTTGGAGGATAACACAGCCCATACACGAAATGTATTATTTGTGAAAGTATCTACGAGTCAGAAAAAGGCTTGATTTAGATAAATATGTCAGAAGTACTCAGTAGTAAATTAAATTCTGCTAATATATCGTAGAGGAATCCATCCTCCGAAGAACGCATGTCAAAGGTACCAGTCAGTGGATTGTGCGGCAAGAAGTGCGTCCCTGAGGATACAAGCTGCCCAGTATTCAATATCATCCTCTCTCATCCAATCGAAAGTCCGGTTATTTATCTGATAACTGGTCCAATCACTTTTAAGGACGAGGATTGCCTCGGGTAAGCAAAGTCTGAGTGTCATTGAGAAACGTTGGAATTGGGAATATCCAAGAAGATGGCTGCGAAGCTTGCGTTCATCGCAGGTCGCTCGGAATACCAGATCGCGACAAAGTCTTTCTAGTTGCTCAATCACTTCGGGGCGCCGCCATGCCTTGTATGTCAGAGTCTCAATCTGTGTCTCCACAATCTGGACTATGTTGGTATAGTCCGCCTCCAGGCTCGGTCCAAACACGGGGACCGAGGACATTGTTGTGGATGTAATGTTAGTACTGTAAATGTAGTTCCTTAAGTCAATTATCAGTTCAGCTAAGCGTGAATATTACGAGATAGATTGCCTAGGATACACCTAGAATGATGTAGGACCAACGATACTTATCACTATCTGCTTTGCTACATATATGTAGGCTTCCAAAGATGTTAACTGGCTAAAAGGGAACAGTCAAAGTGGTTGAAGCTCATTGTTTTGCAATTTCTTTCATTATTTCTATGTGCTCGTGGTCTTGACCGCTCAATGAATCAGGCTGCCTCTTGTCGCTTTTGTCTATGACAACATTTCCGAGACCAGTGAGACAGGAGATCTGAGCTCCAAGAGCAAGAGAAGCAATATAGTAGGGAGGTGCAATAAAGGCTTACAAAAGCACTATCAAGTGATGATATGAGAGTTATCTTCCATTTTCGATTCAATTTATATCGCTCGTTATTAAGGCGCATCATTAAATTTGGAGGAGACAAGACATGGATCTATTGCTCGCGGGGTAGAAGCTTGTCTGTCTACATGTAGTCCAGCGGTCATATATGTCTCGTGTCATTTTTCAACTGGGAGAAATAGGATGTGAAAATAAATAAAACGAAAGGACCTACAACCATTTCCATGAGACAATAATGGTAGCTGGGACCAAGAATCGGTGAAATATTGAAAATGTACCCTGGAACCCATGGGTCTTACATCATGAGTACCACTAGGAATCATATTCACTGGGGAGTAATACTTGCAATCAGACCACAACCATTCCCAGTCAGGCCATACTCCATTGGGGATAAAAAGTGAGTCTCAAAAAGGTCCTCCAAGGTTAGATGCTAAATATATCATTCCACACTAGTACTGATCTCTTTGTCTCTGATCTGGCTCAACTACCGTAAGGGAAGCGCTACCCTTTTTCATCCACATCTTGAAAGAAAGCTCAAACGTACACGAGAGGGTCTTTTTGTTATGACTTGAGAGAAGTAGTTTTGGTGATCGATTCTCATGCACACAATTCAGAGTCTCTCGAGTTACAACGATACTTGCGGACTGAAACGGCCCCTCTCAGCGTTTATTCTCGAAGCAACGTGAAAGGAAGTCCAAGCTGATCCACGGGATTATCTCACATGAAATGCGAGGAATTAAACAAAGAACCAAAAGCTCAAGTTCTTTAATATCCTCTGGCATAATGTAAAGTTGAAATTTGGTCCTCTTTGACTTTGAACAGTGTAGTTTCGGTCTTGAGCTGAAAGCTCTTTGCTTGGGTTAACGTGGCTGAACACGCTAGATAGTTCGGTCAAGGGCACTAGTGACTAGAGGATCTGCGTTTCTTGTTCTCCTTGTCAATTCAACTGTTCCCTTGGACCGTTTCTTTGAGGTTAAATTATTGCGCCGTTGCTTTTCAACATAGGGGTACGAGGGCTTTAGGGACCATCATGACAATCTGTCTTTTTCCCGGTAGAAAATAGTCTTGTCCCTGGGGATGAGTTTAATTATTTTTATATAAAGTTGTAATATCCCTTGTTTCAATACGGAACTGCTAGTCCTAAGCGGTCTCTGCCATGACTTGCATATGAAGGATGTGACATGCAGATCGTCACAGCTAATTCTTCTTATCATTCAAGCTACAGCACTAACATATCTATGAAAGCATATATCGAAGGAATGATGTAAGAAAACATTAAGACAACTGCCAAAGAGACTGCCAAAGAGGTCCCAACTTCGTCCTGGGGGGCTTTTCTTTAATCTAGTTTCTTTGTTTGGGCGTGCTAGTATGTGGTGTCATCCTGAAGTACAAATATCTCCCTGAAGACCCGACTTCAAACATTTCTCGATCATCTGATACTCGGCTGAGCTTCCACACCTGGAGGATCATACTCTTCCTATCATCTCGTTCTTCAAATGAATCGTCCTCGGCGAGCCGCTGCTAGAAAACCAGAGGGTTACTATTCCCCCTCCTCTTCCATAGGAAAGGGAAAGGCCCGTTCCACTGGAAAGGTCCAGAAACAACGCGCAAAGAAAGGTCAGACCGAGCAAGATGAAAGGGGCTTGAATCTCCCTGCTCCTTCCCCTGCTCCTATCATTACGCCTGCACCTTTGGATCCGGCCGCACTTGAATTAGATTTGCAAAAATCCTATGAAGGCCAGATTCAACCGCCGTCGCTGCCAAAACGGCAAACAAGATGGCGACAGCCGGCAACGAATCCGATTGTCGACCTCGCGGATGTGCCACAAGGGTGGAATTCCAATGAACCCGATCTTGATCCTGAGTAAGTCTTTCCCGCTTTTGTATCAGCATGTGCTCATACTAATATATGCTATACAGTGACTTGATATCTCAGATTTCAAGGTGCCGTGAACGGATTGGTGATAATATCATGAGCCAGATGTTTCAATTCAAGCTGGATGGCTTATTGAAAGAAAAGAAACGTCGCGAGTTAGTATTCCCAGCGACCTTTCTGTTGCCGTTTCTAACTCAATCATTAGTGCGATGATGGCCTTGGAGCCGGTTGGCTTGAGTTGGCCTGTCGTCCAGCGCCTGGACACCCTTAAGAAGATGTTGGAATGGCTTCACAGCGAGAATGACGAGTACGACCTAGTTGGAAATGTGACAAACATCATGGCAGCGTACAGGTCAGGCCAATTGAGATGGAATCCAGGCCTGGTTACCTACTGGTCTAAAGGCGTCCAACTCTGCCAGCCGAGGCCTTTCAGGTGGGATGAATTTGATTTCATCAATGCTAAACATGAAGGTCACACAGGCTTTTCGGTAGAAGGGGTATCTTTCCTCAAACACTTGAGCTAGTCAGAAACTAACATGCGTAGCTTGAAGGACCAGGACCAAGCCCCCAAATGATGACACTATATATAGCTACGCCAATGCCTCAATGTACAGGAAAAGGTATTACTTATGTGAGTTCAGGTGCCAACATTCATTTTTTTCGTCTCTAACATGATTTGTAGATGTTCATTTCCGTGAAACCCCAAGATAAGCCTACAGGTCCAGCTAAGCCCCTTGAATGGATGTTCCTGGATGATACTGGGTCTAGTATCATGACGGTCAATAAAAGCAACATCAACGACCTCATGAATTTCAATGCCGATGCCGCTGGAAATATCCCCTCTCCTCCACCAATGTTAGGTGCCATCTGCTTGGCAATCGCTAATGGAACAACCACTTTCAATATCTGCAGGCGACTTGAGGTTAACCTGCGGGGTCTCATCGCCAGTGGCTACATGTCCCCCATATGGCATCCGGTCCAAGCCGCCATTCACAATGACGACAACGGTACAACGACACAGCTATTGAGTGGTCCATGGCTACGGCACAGGCTGTATTCAGCGTCAGCTCCGGATGGCTCTAGTATGACCTATTTTAGCGAAACGCACCCAACTTTGATGGGTGTGCCGTGGTCAAATGCGCTGGATATGAACAGAGTGTTACCAGACCTTCAACTATATCCAGCACCAGCAGGAGCAAGGCCCTGATAGGCAAGTTTTTTGGTTTCTTCAGATGCACTGTGGCCAATCTCCTGCGTTCTACTATATATCTGTCTTTCATGTTGGATTTAGTTGTTTTTTTTGGTTTAAACTCTAGAATCTTTTTTTTTTCTTGGTACATTCTTTTGTGCTTTCAACAGTTTCACTTAATTGTGTAAGTTAAACCTGCAGTACTGCTTAGTACGTAGGATACATCCCGTGAAGTGTTATTACTTTGGAAGGTCTCGGCAGTGACATCAGCTCCGATCCCCAAGTCCTCCCTTCTCTAACTCCCCCAGTTCACCATGGTCTACGCATTTATCCTCCCAACCACTTCGCCTCTCTCGTTTCAATCATTCATCTCCTCTACCACTCACCCATCCCTTCCCCAATCAGCCTCAACAACCCGCCATGCCTTCCGCCTCGCACTCAAGGCCCACAAGCGCTTACCCCGCGGCCCGCGTCAGGACGCCCACCTACCCACAGTTCTGTCCGCGTTGAATGAATACATCCCTTTCCTGTTCGCAATCTCAAATGGACTCAACGGTCGCCCCGTTACAACCGAGGCATACTCTGCTCCTCAAGACAGCTATACGTCCGGGGCAACGAATCTCCGCACCGGCGAGATAGTCGACATCACGATCCGCGCGGAGATAGAATCGGCATGGAGATGTACGCTGTCATCCTCAGGCGGACTGAATATCGGCTCCGGTGGGAATCACACAAGCGGAAACTTTATCCGCGCGCGGAATGGGCGAGTCTCTGGCCGAGGCATCCACTTCGAATTGGCATTCACGCTCACAACTCTGGGGTACGTACTGAGTAGGATGGCGCGCGCAGGAGTCGTAGCTGCGCTATACGCGTCGTCTACCCCGTCTGCAGACGCCCGTACTGCCGCCGTGCAGACCGCCACGCGGTATCTACTACAGGCTAGCTCGGTGCATAATCTGCTCGCGTCCTCGCCGACTTTCACCGCAGCTACTGTGTCTACAGTACCGGAACTTGAGGCTGGTACGCAGTCGGCTCTATCATCTCTAGCCATGGCGGAGGCTACGTTACTGGCTGTCCTTAAGGATGATGCGTATGTTGCGGCGTGTATCCAGTGGCGCAATCCGAATGATAAAGAGTGGATGGTCCATGCGCCTGAAATCCCAAAAGTGCGCGCTTTACTATTCGCACGACTCTGTGTTCGCGCCGCAGAGTACGCCGAACAAGCGGCCGCAGGCCTAGGAGCTGTTGGATCTACATCTGGTCGTGCAGGCCGGCTGGATGAGGATTTGGTTCGCTATACAGGAGTATTGGCTCGCGTTGCTCGGGCACGCGCATGTCGATTCTTTGGTGTAGATGCTGAGCTATCAGGCAAAGTGGGTGAGGGTATCGCGTGGTTGCGAGCTGCACGCACTTCACTCGGGCTACGTGGGGCGGCGCCTTCGCAGGAAGACGCTGCCGGCTCGGGAGGCTCTTCAAAGGGCGGATTGTCCCGTTTAAAACGCGAGTGGACAGAGCGGCGTGAGGAGCGTAGAGTCACTAAGGATGCTGGCGGCAGTCGCAGCGAAAAAGGTCCATTGGATGCGGGGGATGACGCTGGTCGTGACGAGGAGGGACGAGTCCTAGCGACGCTTGAGACGAAATGGGTGAAAATGAATGACACAGTAAGTTTGATTTCTTTATTTTCCCCATGATCCGCGGGTCTCAATATGAACGGCTTACTGACTCAATGCAGATGAACACACAACCCATTCCACCCCCTGCACCATTGCTATCTAATCTGCCTTCTGGTCGGGATATTCACTCTCCCCCGGCGCCATACCAGCCCCCTTCTTTAGATGAGGATCAGCTCATGCGGATGCGTGCTCCGCCGGATGAGAGAGACGATATTCAGTTTGGAAGTGACGACGATAGTGAAGACGATGCAGGACAGCCTGATGGCCGTGGACCAGGTGCATTCCCGGACCGAAGTGGGACGGCCTCGAGCGTTTATTATTAAACATACCGATATTCAAGTACATATGTAGAACGTGAGATGTGATATATCGAAGTTAGCATTTACTTGGTTATCTAAGCCCGGCAAAGATACATTGGCATCCGGACCGAGAGTGGGTCACTGGTTGACTGCGATATCTGCTAACAGCAGTCCAACATTGTAGAAAAAAAGGAAGTGATCTAACAAAGTGATATTATGTACAGTACAAATGGACAAGAGCACAGAGGATGATCTCCAGACCCTCTTCTGCTATCTTTTTGTCTTCCCTCCGACACAGACCCGATTTGTCGGGCTATAAGATCAAGATTGGACAGGATTAAGCAAAACCACTAGGATTTCCGTCCAAAGGCGACCCCTTCATCCCGGCATCAAAATTGTCGAGTCCCCATGTCGATAAGGGTTATCAAACCCGACCCTCGAAACGCAATCGCAATAGGTGAACATGCAAGAAAGACGTAAACGCTCATGCCGACTCTCCACCGAAGCGGTTCTTCTCCTGTCCGAGGTAACCCTTAATCTTGCTCTCCTTGAGGAGCTCGAAGTACTTCTCTGCAAAGGGTATATAGGTTAATACAACGCATCACAATCATAACCACTCCGCACAGACCGCAACCAAGTCAGACACGGTTCTTTCGGAGATAAACACTCGCAGAACGTGGAATCTCCTGGATATGAAGCGTAGACAGGATACACGGAAAACAACCCACCTCGGAAAACACCACACTTCTCAAGGTGGTTCACGCCCTCGCGCGCATAGCACTTGCCCAATTCCTCGCCGACGAGACGCGCCATCATGCTGCGTACCCACTGCTCGCGGATAATGGCATCGCGGGCGTTGTGGACTGCGACGTTGTCCTCGAAGTCGACGCCATCGTAGGTTGGGGGGACGGTGGGCTTTTTGGCGAGGAAGGCGGCGGACTCGGCAGTTGGCATTGTGGGTGGTTGGGTTGTGTGGTTTGGATTGAGGTTCGGGTGCGGTGAGGTTATTGCTTGCTCGCACGGAGGACAATGGCAGCAAGGGTTGTTGGGAGAGAGTCGTCTTTTGGAGGCTGCTTGATGCGGTCGTCTGGCACGTTGATCTTGGATTACCTGGTTTATGATTGGGTGGAATGAGGGCGGTCAGAGGTGCATTTGTGCGGGAGACGGAGGGGCCTCCTGCGCAGGTCCGTAGGTCACGTGGATCTATACGATCCGAAAACGGCAGGTCAGACGTGAGTGAAGTTTTTATAGCTCGGAAATTGGATTTTCATATGGTTTAGAGTAACTAGTGATTCCTTTCTCGAATAAGGAAATGCCTTGCAAAAATATCATATTTTCAATGCCATGGTTGTTCACACCTGCCGTATGCCCGATGAAGAAAATGCCAAACGACTAAAACAATATACATACAAAGCGAAAATTGCAACACAAACCTCTCATGATGCCAGGAATGACCACATCAATGTAGACCTGCTGCAGACAAGCATAATTGACATGAATATCAATCGTCCTTATCCTTGCCCATCATTCGGTCGTATACATGACTTAAACCGTCCCTGAATCGCTCCCAAGTCGATCGGCCGAGCCAATTGCTCAGCTCGCGGTAGTAGTAGATTTCAGACCAGCAATCACGACCAAACATGCACCCAGCCATATTAACGATGAGATCATGTGCGTTCTGCTGATAGTGAATGACTGGATTATCTCCATCGCCGCATGCTCCAGGAGGGAAGGCATTGATGCTGCGTTGTGGTAAAAAGCCGACACTGCTCCGCACCCATGGTTGACTCTGATAGATGTACTCTAGGGCATCCTGTTCTTTATGCTCCCATTCCATATGCATCTGCTCGTACATGACGGGATCCCACCAGATATCGAGGAGTCGATCGGTCCAAACAGATCGTCTCACGAAGAAAGATCCGAGATTGAAGCCGGCACAGTCCTGCGTCAGAAGCATATTCAATGAATCTGCCTTCCCATCTCCTTCGAGGGAGCGACCTAGCTCGTCAAGCCAGAACTCAGGTAGTGGATGGGTGATGTTGAGAGGGTTATAGGCGGTGATATCGCGGTAGACGTGCGATTCAAGGTCGTCGAAGAGATGGTGTTGGAGCGATGTGTCATATTCCATAACCCATGTGTTCAAGTCAAGCCACCAAAACCACTCCGCATCTGGATACTTCCGCATGGCTTCGCGGATTACATCACCCTTCTCCCAGCTCTCGCGCCATTCATGTGAGTATCGCTTCTTGGCCAACAGATTAGCAAGTTCTAGCTCATAGCCCCATTTTTTCGCGTATCTCTTCTTGTTCCATATGCTGTTGCGTTCAATGGCCCATTCGCGTGCACCCTTCCACTCCATGACGCCGCCCTCCACGTTCGATCCGAGTATGATGACGAACTTGCTCCCACCACCTATAGGTGATCTTCGGTATGTTTGAACAATGGCTGAAATGCTGTTAGATATTACGTCCAAATAATCCCAGCACCAATCACTTACTCGCCCAGCAAAATAGATACCCAATCCAGACTAAGAAGAGCGCCAACAGCAGCCGGAGCCGACCCCGGCGTATTGGCATTCGTAATGCACCTAGCATGCCACGTCCACCACCCGCACGCTTCCATCCCCGGCCATAATCATCCTTATCAACATATTCGCGTGAAGAAAGCCTTCGAAAGCTAGGGAGCCGTGTCGAGATCTTATGTCGGTGTCGAGAGAAGAAACCACTATTGCGCGTTGAGAATGATGGATACCCGCGCACCTCGTCGCTTTTTGCCTTGGCTGCAGCCCATGAAATGCCACCTGGTGTGCCTGGTGTTAACGAACCGGGCGAAGAACCGCTCGGTGATGCGGTGCCGCTAGCCGGAACGAGTCCCGGGCTGGACCACCCCCCGCCCGGGTGGGGAGAGGGTGATCGCGATAAAGTCATCGCGGTGATCAGCGCTAAACAGTGGATTTGCTAGAGAGTAACGTGAACTCTTGAGGATGTCGGAGGGAAAGTTCGAGCGAAGGGATGGGTTGGTGAGGTCAGAGTGACAGATGAAACGAGTGACGGAAGTTAGGGAGAGAAGTGAGGTAGTTAAGACACACGAAACACCATTAAATGGACATTATGTACCGGATTGGAGATGCGACCTAAGATTTCAGCAACTTGAGGCCGAATGCGGCATGTCTGTGCTTGATACCAGCAGGTGCGATTTAAGTTTCGATCCTTCCCAGGGTTGAAGATGAATTGGATTTCAATTTCGAATCAAATGTTACCAGTACTATAAATGCTGGGAGTCACTGGCTGCTTATAGTTGGCATACAATTAGCCTGATTTAATCTATGAACTACGTTGTACATCCCAACCAAGCGCCGATCCCGAGGTCATTTGCGGATCGGGAGATCGGCGCATCTCTACACTTTACTGCTTGCGGACAAAGACCATTGTGGAGTGAACTAACTATGTGACGATGAATTCCCATCGGACCACGCAGTTACTATCAATCTACATCCAAAGCGGAAAAGACTATTAACGCCAGAACTAAATCTAATCCCGATCACTTGCATTGGGCCCCAATCGGCATTCGGTTCGCCGCCCCGTCGGCCTTGGCCATGAGAGCCTGTCGCACCATGAACCCGGCTTCGTGTCCCGGCCGGGGCTGGGCGCTTTCGCCATGGGTAAAGTCACACTGCAGCTTAAGGAACTTCGTTCTGTCTTTGCTGCTTTGGTACACAGTGATGATGTCGCCTGTGTAGAGCTTCCCGAATTGTAAAGCCTCGGGACCGTCTTCGGTCATAGAGCCGCGGCGCAGCAGTGTGTCATTCACCCAGATGCCAAGACGCGCTTTGGTGGAGAGGATAGCCATCACCCCTGGAATGTCGAGCCAGCTTTCGCCGGCTGCGATCCTCGCCTCGATTCCTGGAGTCCAGAATGTGACCTCTAGGGCATAGGCGGGGATTCTCGTGTCCATGGAATCGGCATGCTTGACGGTCGCTGACGGCCCTCGGCCCCACGAGGTGAGTCTATCCTCAAGGTATATTGTCAAGTCGAAGATCGAACCAGGGAGGCTCTTCAGTTTGCCATATCTCTTTGGCGGTTTGGTGAACTGGGGATCACAGAGCGTAGAGGGAATAGGAGATGGGTTGGGTCGATGAACAATCGGTTCTGATGACTCTGATTCATCGGCACGGAGCTGCTCCAAGATAGCTTGGCCTGTCTGCGCATCAAGGGTAGTAGCAAACTCGAGGTCGTATTCTGATTTGGAGGGGCGAGAGGGGTCGTTGGAAGCAGCGTCGCGGCGACTGTTGTGGGCACTATTATCGCTAGATGCCTCGCTAGCTGTGTCGGGGATTGCAAGAGCAAGGTCAATCCGACGCGTGAACTTTGCTTTTGGTGTTGGCTCTTGTGGACTCGAGACAGGTTGTTCTTTAGGACTCGAAGTCGGCGGAACAGAATCCTTGTTGAGTGTACTAGCTGGCGTCGCGTCCTTGATGTACCCAGGAGTGGTCTGCCGCAAGGAGGATCTGTTAACCGGGCCACCCTTGTGCTGCAGAGTGGGGTGCAAGGAATTCATGTTGAGTTCGCCAACGAGTTTCTCTGCGCCCATCAAACTGGGCGCAGTGCCACCGAAGGGTACTGACGGGAGGGAAATTATCGAGTCGTTGGGGTCGTCGCTCGTCATCGACTCACCAGAAGAGAGAAAGTCAATGTGAAAATTATTGGCGTCGTAGGCATCCAGGTTGCCCAGTGCGTGGGAGCTCCGCAGAGCTGAGGCAGAAACCTCGCCAAACAGGCGTTTGGCATGATTGTCTACCAGTGCTTGTCCATCTTGGAAGCTCTCAATATTTGGAAGGCTGGGATAGCGTACATCGGTGGGAATGTACTCGATGCGAGGCCGTTTGGAAATTGCATCACTGCTGTCACCCTCTTCGCCGTCGGCTTCGTGGACGTAGCCCGGACCGTCAGCGATAGACAATTGTGAAGCGTCTAGCTCGTCCTCGGCATCCTCGCCGATAATTGAAAGCCCATCTTGACGGTCAGACAGCAAATCATCATCATCCTCATACTCATCCACATCAGGGACCTCCGCGATCCAAGGGTGCTGGAAACACTCCTTCTCTGTGGGACGAGAGAAAGGGTCCCTGTTGAGGAGCTGGCCAACAAAGTCGATGCCAGACTCAGACACGCCTGCCTTCCGCAAGGGTTCGAAATCAGCGTCACTTGTCATGATGGTACGAAGCATCTGGACACCTCGATCTTCCGCACGCCCCGTGTACGGTGGAACGCCGGAGAGGATATGGAAAAGAACTGCTCCTAGCGACCACATGTCAACAGATTGGCTGTACGGAGATGTTGTGGGAGGTCTTTCAATATCAGCAGAGGCTTCTCAAGTGAAAAAGAAATTAGCGACTTACGGGTCTCCAACACGACGCCTCTTTCGAAGCTCGCCACGGCGGTATTGATCATAGTCCGGGTACACCTCCGGCGCACAGTATAGAAGCGTTCCACAGAAAGTCTTTAGAAAGGTCTCCTGCTCCACCACTTTCGACAACCCAAAGTCAGATAATTTGATTCTGAGCGGGTCCAGTGAGGCAATCAGGATGTTGTCCGGTTTGATATCTCGATGGGTGATGCGGCGTTTATGCAAATAGTGAAGCGCTCGTAACACTTGTCGTGCGATCGTTCTCACCATTTCCTCGGCGATTCTTCCTTGTGTCTGCAGGTATGTCGACAACTCGCCGCCTGGAACATACTCCATGATGATATAGATCCAACGGTCATGCTCGTGGTGATCGATGTATTGAACGATATTAGGCTGTAAAGCGTCAGTTGTATCGCTAAGAGCAAAGCTGAAAAACATTGCTTACATGTGTAAGATCCCTCATGATTTTCATCTCATTGTCGACCTTTTGATCAAGGATACCGTTTTTCATGAAGCGGCGCTTGTCGAGTTCTTTTGCAGCATAGATGGCGCCATGTTGCTTGGTTGCAATCTTGTACACAGTAGCGAAAGCACCCTTTCCAATCTGTCCAGTCACGTTGTACATGGCACCACCGGTCCAATGCATGCCATAAGCATTGGCAGATGACCACGCTAAAGCAGATGGGCCTGGGCCCTGTCGTTCTTTATGCGCCGGGGCATGTGCATGAACTCGTTCGAAATAGCGAAACAAGTTCTGGTGGTATTGGACAGCGAATCCTTCTCGTGACGGAATTCGAACCACGAAGCGGACCTCGTCAGAGGTTTGGGATCCAGTGATGACTTGGATGACAGATCCGTTTGTGAGCATTCGACTATTCCCATCCTTCTGAGATTTTCGCAGGCGACAATTGTCCACGATGGTACCATTCGTCGATGTATCCTGAAGCATGAGAATGCCATCCTCGGTTAGATATATGCGAAAGTGTGTGTTTGACACTCGTTTAGCATCATCATCAACGCTCAGAAGAACATCACAACGAGAGCGATTGCGACCGAAGCAGAAGCCGAGTCCCAAGTTATGGACTTTTGATGAGAGCCTCAATGCCAAATCTAATGCTGCCGTGTGGGAGGATTCGTGCTCCAATATGTCCCTTTGAAGGATATGCTGAGCGCACATTCCACCAGTAGCACCAACAGCATCATGGGCAGCATGCGAATTCGGATGGAGGATACAGATGATGTCGGCCAGGTCTTGATCTTGGATGCCAGAGTTATTCATTCCCATTCGGCGGGGATCAGCACATGGCTGGGTAGATTCCTGAGTGGCTTCCATTATGAGGGTGAATGCAAGAGTAAATGAAGGTGCTAGGGGAATGAATAGATAGATGAACTACAGGTGCAGATCCGATGGGGTAGGGTATATGTGCTGTGAGGCGAGCGAAGGGAATGTGCATAAAATGGTCATTAACGTCGTAGACTAGAGAGAAACATGTCAGTGAGGCTGCGCCAACAGGGAAGGCTCTGGGAGGGCTTCTATATATACCTCGAAGGGAATCAATGGGTGCTGGGGCCGAGGAACCACCCGGGCAAAAGCTGGGCAAGACAATAATACACCTCAGGACCAATAACACAGTCGCTAGGGTATGGGTCGTCTAATCAACAAATTGGCAACGAATATCTTGCCCAGTTGTTGCAAGCAGTGGAATAGACAATGTTTGAGCGATGAGTGAACCGTATGTCTTGCAGAGTGGGGTGTCTTCAACTCTCCTCAAAGCCAGGGTTGATCAACACAGATGATGACACTGCCAACGAAACGGAGGTGAGACTATCCAACCGTTGTCCCCAAGCCATAAGAATACGGAGCGTGATTCTAGGTTTGAAGATATCGACCGGTGGAGAGCAACTGGACCGTCAAGATGCTGGGCAATGAGAAGCTACCCAATGGTGTTTCCGTATTAACAATGCTCAAATGAAGGAATGGACTGTATTCGACAAGTCCGATTGGGCCAGGAGGTATGTCTGCGAAATCTCGTTCCAACGAATTAGCAAATGTCTTTTTGGAAGCTTGAAGAAACCTTTGTTTAACCTCAACTCGAGGTCGAGAACGAACTCACACAGCCTGAGACACTCTCTATCAACCTGTCCACGGCTGGTAAAACTGAAATAGTAGATGGATAAAACCTGGGACGCCGGAACAGAGCAAAATCGCAATCGCACTCCTTGGAAGGTCGTCGTCCGAGGAACAAGACCAAGAACGAGCCGCAACAATCGTGACTGGTACCTAAGGCAACGACACGTTCCTGAGGCGCGTAAACTCCTTACTCATCAGGCAACAGGCCTGTTGATTGGTCGAGCCGGATACAGCGGGGGGCTAACCATGGAATCAGTCCCGAGTCCGATCTATGAGAAAATACACACATTGTACACCGCATAATCCGGTGACGGTGAATTACGCAAAGGAGTTTAGCGTGCCGATTCGGGTTTAGCGCCTGTCTGCGCGTTACTATCGCCTTGCGTGTTTCCATAAAGTCCCCTTCATCGCCGCTTCAACTTCTCTGCTTTTCGCCCTTCTACTCTTCCTTTCTCTCCGTTCCTCATGTGCGCCTCGTGAGTGAGGCATTTTTGCCATTGATCCAGATCACTGAGCTCTGCCACCCCCTATATCGCCAGCGCGAACGGTTGGCCCTGTGCAGCCGTTCGAGCCCTCCAGCGCAGTCATGCGCTGCTTTCCCTCCCCTGGCCCGATTTCTGCTCAGCCCTCACCTTTACGCTCGAGATGAGGCATTTCTGCCCTTAGTCCGTCGCGCCGACCTGCAGTCCCGGCCCCTAACTTGTCAATCAATCGGTCGGTCTCCCAACTTCCCGCGCATCCAGGCGTATCTGCCCTTCACTCTTTCCGGAAATTCGCCCGTGTGCAGTGGGGCTTCAAATCTGCCTTGGGGGGTGCAAATCGAGGGCGACGGCGTTGGCAGCCTTGGCTAATGGCGTCCGTATTATTTCGGAACCGAGGAAGACGGGGATCGAACTGGCCAGCGTACGTGATTATCTAGACTGTCTCAGGTGCTGTATGCATTAGCCAGTAGTTGTTAAAGTCCACGAGAGTTGACGAGACGATAACAGTGATACTCCGTCCTTTCACGATGATCGTAATGCTTCACGGCGGCCATATCGAAACTCAGCACGATCTCTAAATCTGAAGTCCTTGCCAGACGACCTCATCAGTCCGCGTGCAAACATCTATTCCCGTCGACCTACACAGGTTTTCCTATCGTCGCCTATATTTTGAAGCACCGCTAGCCCCTATCATCGAGTGCACCTTGTCGCTGATACCCTATTAATTTTATGATCGATTGGCAGAGAGGTTAAGATAGAAGGATAAGAAAATAGGGGTTTGCCTCTATAGCGCGAGCGGTATACGGACTAGTGACGATAAGGGAGTCTTTGTCTCCCTATTAGTGCGTCCCGCGCGTTTGGTCTGCTATCTTGGGCCATGGAACGATTAGCAAGCAGAGCTCAATCAACGCGGTGATGACAACTAGATATAGATGATGCGCAGACCTGCGGCTCCCTAGAAATAGAAACAGCTCTTTGCGGTGTGGCTATAGGATCAAGTGGATGAGCGGGCGAGTCATTCCCGCGGTACTGCTCTACACGATGCGTTTCGTTAGTCATAGAATCGATTGGTAGATACGTCTCGTCTGAATGCTATCCTACCGGAGCTTTTGCGTTAACCAAGGCGTGATCGGTAAGCTCATTTTGCGTGTTTACCAGACAAAACAGGCATCGGATCCAAACCTACCGATGCCGGATTAGATAACTTTAGAATCAGAAGTTGCAATCAGTACGTCACGAAGTCACAATTCTTAAACACAGACGGTAGCCCTAGAGTCTTTTCGTTCTCAATATTACAAAATATCCATAGACCAGATTGACTCTCTCGGTCTACTCGTTTTTACGTCGCGTCTGTATCCAAAATCAAAACCCAGTCTCCTGCCTCACGTTCAACATCATCTTTCGCCTTGAAGACTCGAAGATGTCGCGATGTCGAAAGATGCTCCTCAGGTTGCTTCATATTTTTTGGAAGAAAGTGCCAAAATACTCCGCCATACTTTGTTTGGATGAGCGCATCTTACAGAAGATCTACCAACACCTCTCACTAGTCGATCAAGTTTGTCTATCCCTCAGCTGCAAAGAGCTCTTCGGCCTATTCGGGACGATAGTGAAGCACAGAGATCTTGAATTTCCACGACTCTTGCGTATTAGGAATCCAATACTGTGCGTGAACAGTCAGGATGTGCTGCGAATCAACTCCTTCTTCGACTCGAAAATCGCCGCTGGGCCTACTGTGCAAAGTGTTTGAAACTCCATCCACGGGAAGAATTTACGAGACATTTACTGAGACAATCAGCTCTGGAGAGATCCTGCACATACTACGCTGGTATAGCTGACCTATGTCCCTGTATTTCCCTGACGATTCGAGGTCGAGACCAGCTTGTCAAAATCCTCAGATCACCCGCGAAGCCAGCCAAAACCAAATATGGCCCATTCGAGTATGACTTTGACGATGGAGGACAAGCCGGCCTCGGCCACGGCTGTTTATTTAGCACTAGGTCTGGCTACGAAGTGCGAGTTGCTCTGGTTTTATTTATTAAGGAAACTGGCCAGTTATGTGTAGCGGCTCGGCATACTATAAGCTTCTCTTCCTCCGACGCTCATCTCACAGCTGAGCCTACCTTTGCTTGTCCTCATCAGGATCTTCTATCTCTCGTCCCCGGCAATCAAGCCGCAAAAGATTCTCACATGTACCAGACTTTGATTTCTTCAAAAGCTCACCAGGATCTCCTGTCTCTTGTCCCCGGGAAGCTGGTCTCAAAAGCCTGTCCCATGTGTCAGACTTTGATTACGAAATACGCTTTGTCTGAAGACATGAATCAGGCTGTTTTCTGGGTGGTTCGAAATCTGGGAAGCTGTGAATGGCCTGCAGACCGTCCTTGGCTTGACCAGTGTCGTCTCACCGGAGCATGGTTTTCGCATAATGAAAAATACTGGTGAGCTTATCAAAGGATCCGCGGAGAAAGAAGAACTATTACTGGAATTCCCCTATAGGTATCGGTCGCAGAACTTGCGGAAGATGACGCAAGGTGTTCATGGTCAGTGGAAAAGAGATTACTGCCTGGAACAGAAAAGAAGGTTGCTTCAACATCAACGCGAAGCCTCACGAACTGCAGATGAGGGAATCCAGATAGCTGGTACCATCCCGGCGTCGCTTCTTGCAGCGTCGTATTGTTGAAGGAAAAAGAAAATATGATGTGCACTCCTGGGACGGCTCATTTCTATTTTAAGGAGGAAGACTGACTGAATGATTGTTTGATAAATCAACGAGACTTCATTTCATCCCAGTACAGGACATATCCAAGCTCCAGCATTTGGCATCCAGCATAGAGAGTGGCGACAAAATGTACATGAATTGATGCTGTCACCCTGATAATTGAAGCCCTCATGCCTAGTTAGTTCGCCCACCTCCCCATGTTTCCCAATAGGATCGAGTCGTACGGCTTCGGCAGGCCCTCGTAGAGCTGCAGCACCTTCTTGCCCGGTGCTTTGAATATTCGTCTGGTCGGTTTCGCCATCTTTTGTTCCTCAGCCCACGCACAATCGTGGCCTTTTCAGGGTCACCCCGATTTACTCCCTATATGTATGCATCGCGAAGGCTTTTAATACCTATACTAGGTTCAGTTTATTATTTACTCCAAACTATTTACTTCCGTATGGCTTCCTAGTATCTTCACACCGTTTGAAATCACCTTTCAGTGCAATATCGAACACTTGTTCCAGTCGCGCGAGCGCTTCGTCCGATACCTCTGTGACAGGTGAGATTTTGGGTCATGCATTTTCAGCGAGGCAGATAAAGGAAACACTTACGGTAATGGACCACGACTCGGCCACCCAACAACCTCAGCCCTTCTTGCTGTCCAATCTCTGCCAGGTCATTTGGACCCACTCCTGACGCCTCAAGGTCCAACCAAACCATATTGGTGTGCAGGGGGTACTCCAGCTTGCCACCGCGACTGGTCCACAGATCGGCTACCCGCTTCGCCTTTTTATGTGTCGCTGCAAGCTTTCCGGTCTGGCCTTTTGGGTCCGTGCCAAAAGTTTCAGTGAGCGCAACGCGGGCCGCAGCTGCAATTACACCCGTCTGTCGGGCACCCCCGCCGATAGATTTCCGGAACCAGCGCGCTTTCTTGATAAACTCACGGGAGCCGACAATGATACTTCCAATGGGTGCCCCCAGCCCCTTCGAAAAGCAAAGACTAACACTATCGAAGAGGCTTGTATATTCAGGCAAGCTCCCAGCACCGGCCACGACGGCCTCCCACAGCCGGGCACCGTCTAAGTGAACCTTAATGTCATTGGCATGAGCCCATTCCACAATCCGCTTCACCTCAGCAAGCGGCATGATCATTCCATCAAGTGTATTCTCCAAACTGATCAACTTGGTCGGGCAATAATGAATATTATCACTGAGAACTGCATGCTTTTTGATATCTTCCAAAGTCAAATAGACCCCATTTTTGGGAATAATAGGGCTCACGGTTGCGCCAGTCCAAGCACTCACACCGCCAGCTTCATAACAAATAATGTGCGACCTATGATCACACAGTACTGAATGAGGTGGCTGCGCAAGATGCGAGCGAATGGCAACCTGGTTTCCCATGGTACCGGAAAGGACTAACAGACCTTCCTCATGTTTCGTGATCTCGGCGACATAGCTTTGTAGCTCGTTGGTGACAGGGTCCTCATTGAAGACATCATCCAGAAGAGTTGTCTGGCAGATTGCTTCGAGCATCGACGGTGTAGGCTTCGTCATTGTATCGCCTGACTTAGATCAGCTTCAATTCTGCCATCCATTTATCGATTGAGTCATACTTCGCAGGTCAAACTCAGCAGCTCCAGCCCCGTGCCAGGCTGTGGGCTTCTTATCACTGCTACGAATGACTGCCGAGGCACGAGCCAGGGCATCAGTTGAGAGTCGCGCCATAGCGATTGGAGATATGGTTTTTTGTCCGTGTGGGACTGTTAATCGAAGCTCCGAGGAAGAGCGACGGATCGGATGCAACAAGCGATTCATGGATGAGTTTTATGACAGTCAGCATAGATGCCTTCGGGGAATTGGAGAAAGAGGGGATTCGACACGTGATCCGGGGACAAATAACCCACTACATTGTGGAACCGGGAGATTTAGATATCATAGATGTGCAGTAGGTTGCACTGGTGATCGGAGGGTAAACGTCCTATTCAGCATGGGCCTAGGCTAGGTACAACGTAAACACTTTGTCTCACCTATCAGAAGTGTATAATCTAGAACTCGATGCCGTTGGGGCTATGACGCAACCTGGACACTGCACAGAGTCCTTATCGATAACCAAATTGGGACTAGCGCATCCAAGGGGCCCGAGCGAGCGCCCGCCCGGCCTCGACCGCTGACTCAGCTCTTGGCGTGGCCGCGGGCGGGCAATGCGCTTCAACGGTTCAAGCCTGCACAGTCTTACCAACTCTCTAACGGCTTCACACTTGTCGCGCAAAGATGGATCTATCCCATCTCACACGGCCTGGCATCCTATGCCAGTGTGCTCGTTGCTCCAGCTCACTGGCTGCACTGGAGAATGAATGGGCCAAACTATCTAATGCCTACTCAATCCCGACAGCATGGCTCAGTGTCGACCTCCATCGCATTGCCGTTTCTTCGGAGCGGAAGCAAATCCCTCAGACATCGGATATGACCCTTCTGCGTGGCCGTGTCATTCAGGAAGTGTCATGTAAACTCTGTCAACAACGGATGGGGGTACTTTGTCCGCTTGACAACGGGTAAGTGTCTGTAGATAGAGACTAGCGCTTCTCACTGCTAATCTGGTTTCAGGATGAATATTCTGTGGAAAATGTCAAAAGTTGCTTTTAGGGAGATTGTTACCATGCGAACCGTTCAGCCCGTATTTAAACAGGGGGCCCTCGAACGACTGATCTGTCCCCCGAAAGAACCTCCGCGCCGAAACCCCGATCTCGTGCAGGGTAGTGCACTGGTGCCAGCTGGCTGCACCGACCCCACTACCCTCGATCCAAATATGCAAAAGCAAATGTTGCACCAGGGTAGAACCATTGATCAGATTTCGAACTCCGTGAACCACCTCCAAGACACAATGTCGGATCTCAAACATTCATTTACAGCACTTCGAATCGAACTGAATGGACCTGGCCGAAATCTTGGGGAAGGCCCCGTACTTCAGGGACATGATTTTGACATGATTGCTATGGTACTGAAGGAGCTCAAGTCCAAATCGGACGAGATCGAGAAACTGAAGTTGGAGATTGAGGCTCTGAAACTGAAGAATCGCTACATGGGAGTGACCGTGCCACAGCAGCAAGAGTCGCTTTCGCTCATGAACATGAACGCTGCGCTCCCTGAAGTTCGGAGCCCTGGCTTGCTCCAAGCGGGCCGGAAACGTAACTGGCCTGACGCATTCCCGGGCGATCGGAGTCAGGCAATGGCGGACTCTTTCGACGAAGATGATATGGTGGACGAAATGTCGCTGTCAGATCCGTCGATGAGCACCTCTCGCGTCCCTCTCAATGACCAACGCCAACCTGCAATTGCCAATGGGCCACCTGCAGAAGAGGAAATGACGCCCATAGAGGTTGAGATGTCTGCTCGAGAGCCTCAAAATCTCTCTAGCTCCCTTCAAACACAATCTTACGGCTTGCAGCAAACCATAGCCAAACGCCCGCGCCTAGGTGTGCCGTCTGAAGATTACTCACAACCACAGCCGCAAGTTGTTCCTCAGAGAAGACCGCCCGGCAGACCGAGGAAATCGATCAACCAACCCACCATTCCCGATCCCACCGAATCACCCGGCACCGCTCCTTCTAGCGCGCAGGGGGATGTCGAATCAACCGGGCAGCAGAACACAGTGCGACGCCGCACGTCACGCCGCAGCTTGCGTGCACTATCCCTTGGTCCAAATCTCAGCCACCCACATAGCCAAGAGGACCAGCAGATTTCGCAAGAATCGACGGGGCCTCCTCCTGACATTCATCCAGCACCCAACAAAAAGAGCAAGCGTAATACTGGCTCTCCCAATGGAAAACGAACTCCTGGTCCAGATGATGATGGAGACGAGGCCGCTATGAATGAGAAGCGGAAGGCTAAGGTCGCGGCGCGGGACGTCATGGCCAAGATGGCTTTAGAGCACGAGGAGGCTTTGGAGGCCGAGAATGCACGATAGTTGTTGGGGTTATCCTTCACATACTTGTACAATACATAGACAATTAGCAACACGTAACTGTATTATGACCAAAGCTTCAAATGAAAACGAATGATACGGCCGAATAATTTCTTACCAATCCCCTCAATCTGTAGTCATATAGAAATGTCCTGTGGACGGTTTCTGCTTTTTATTGCTTTGGTATATATGTACATACAGGACACGTAAAAAGAGCATCTCAAGGAAATGCTGGTATGTTCTAACATATAATGTCCCTAATATGATGTCTGATTTCTTTAGACCAAGTAGATCAGATCACTATTTAGCCTCATCTAAGAACAAACCTCCTGCCTGTTGGGCAATGATGGATCCCCCATCACTGCACAGGGCCTTCTACATTAACGTAAATGCTCATCAAAAGAAAGTTTCCATGCTTTTAAAGGCAGCGAATATTGGTGAAGTAATCGGGAATTGGATTCCTAAGCTATGTGGAAATATGCCCTAACGCACTATCATATCTCATTAAAAATCATTATTTTCAGTCTGTAAAGTCCCCAAAGCAAGCTTTTGATTGCAACTAGCGAGTCGGAATGACTAGCGAGTCGGAATGAAGTTCTTGGAATCGGTCTGTTGTTCGCTGAATGACTCGTGGAATGCTGCGATCCCACCAATGATGCCAATAGCCATAAAAGCAAGAGAGATGAGAGACCAGATAACTCCCCAGCACTGGGAAGATCCGCCGTACCTCTTCGCAAAGACGCTAGCATCGGAGCTATTTACTTTGCGAAGGATAAGATCATCACACTAGAGCACAGGATATTAGCAACGTAAACCAAGCAAGTCCACGGGCGTAACTAGTACTTACAATATCCCAGACACTATACAAACCAGACATAACACCAATAAACAGCTGTAGAGAAAAGTAGATTAGTACAAGGCCAGAACGGATGGATCGCAATATCAGACATACCACGACCCAGCGCAAGGCTTCACCATGGGCAATGAACCAGCATGCCACCAACAACCCGACCGCAAGAAGAACAGTCATGATAGTCAACCAGTCTCTCCGTGCCCACCAAAGAGTAAGCAGGAAGCAGACGCCGAGGACGATGCTGGCAACCTTGCTGGCGACAATATTAAATCCAGCGAAGATCAATAAAGCGCCGATAATCGACGACCCCAGGTACCCAGCAGGCAGGGTGATGGCACTCATACCGCCCTGCATGTGGGTGACACCACCTTCATGCGGATCCAGTGAGATAGACTTTACTTTTCCGCCGGTGCAACAGGCAGTAATCGCATGGCCGAATTCATGGAAGGCAATCACCAGCATCTTTCGAGGGAGTCAGTCGCAGTCTGTCAATACGGGGTTGGGTGTATTTACCTTGAAGGGCCATAGTACCCAGCGGATATATGGTAGATTCCATAGTAGTGCGATGACAACCACGTACGCTCCCATCACCCCTAAGGTGACGGCTTGGGTGTGGTTGACACTCAGGTCACGCCGGGCCAGTTGATGTGGGGCGGTTTCCACCGCACTTTGGGCTAGCGCGGCATATAGGGCTGGCATGGTGGGTGATAAGCAGGGGGAATCGAGAAATGGAGAAATGCAGATGTTCGAAGTCGCTGAAGCGTAAGTGCAGATTATTTAATGGTAAACTATTATTAGCCCTGGAGAAAGATCATCCGCGCGTCCCTATAGGGACGCGCATGCCACTTGTTGTTTTTGTGGCGTTTGTGGCTGATCGTCCTTGGCTATTTTTAGTGGCTTGGCTCTTTAGGCTGAAGGATTTTATACTCTTTCACGGTATCAAGATATTAAGAATAGCATATGCTATTCTTTTCAGGCAAATTCGCAGGTTCTGGATTTAATATGGTACGTGGTTCTCATAAGAGATAAAATAACCTGAAAACGCAACGTAAGAGGGTTGTACCTGCCAACAAGTCTTGGATTATATATAATGAGATATTGACCTTAGGAGGCCGTTGCGTCTGGTCAACTAAATGTTAGTGAACAAATGCTTTAGATTGTTAACTGCTCGGTATCCATTCACTAACGATCTAACCTCAACCACTGGTCCTACTTGACGACTCACCCTTGCATCAAATTAGAAGCACAGAATGAGTTCCCTGGGACGTACAACGTTAAGATGGTGGTTCGCGATGTTGAATCTTCCGCGGCAGTCACATGCCTCGTGGCATCGGGCCCGACTTCGAGAGGAACTGTGCGAGCGTCGACTCGCAGAAAGAAGTTGGAAAAAGCTTAGTGAGACCTCAGATGTTCTTTTCTCAATCGTCCGGGCCCAATACGATGGGTTTCTAATACGGAATCCTTCTTGCTTGTCCGGCCTTAAATCCAGCCCGATATACATGTACATGTTGGCCAAGTACACATCACGATGGTCCTTCTTTAAAGCGGCTGCCCTGTTCAGCAATGCCCGGCACTGGAATCTGGTCCACGAGGTGGTGAACCCGGGAAAAGATCACAAACTCACTGAAGTCGCTTCCCGCCATGAGATTAATGGAAAGGACTTTCGGCGAGTTAGCCGTCAGCTTAGGCGCATCTGGCCACTGTTTCCATGAACGATCGGTTATGATCTGGAATAGTACATGGTCTGATTGCGTGTTTGCTTCTCGGATTATTCGACATACTCTGTTTGCTGATTTGTCTTCTTTGTTTCTCTTTGAAAAAGGTCACATTTAAATAGCTGCTTCAGGCCTGAAGTTATGGTCAAAGCTTACTGAAAAAGCCCGAACCAGCTAGTCTATGTGGACTGTCCTATTCAGACAGCAGACCTTTTCCTGTTCAAGATCAAGCCCAGTCTACTTCATTTCCTGTTCATCTCACTTCGATATCCACAATGGAACCCTACGAGATAACGTGCTGTGATAACCGTCCCCACCCCAGAGACCCGCTATCCACTGAAGTCGAACCTACCAATTGTACTAAGCCAGTTATCATTGGTCTGTATGGCCTCCCTGGGTCTGGGAAGACTTTTCGATTGGACAAACTCAAAACCGAACTTAGCAATGACGATTTTGCGTTCTATGATGGTAGTGCCGTTATCGCAGCGGTGACTCCTGGCGGTCTCCAAGAATTCCAGAATTTGACGGAAGAGGCCAAAAACGATTGCCGCGAGCGCGCCATAGCCAAAGTCAAGCAGGAATGTTGCACCACAGGCAAAAGTGCAATCGTAGCTGGACATTATATGTTCTGGCCAGAGCAAGACGAGAATGGACAGACGGTTTGTACACCACGGGACCTGGCTACGTACAGCCATATCCTATATCTGGATGTCCCCGCTGAGCTCGTCGCGGAGTTTCGTTTAAATGACGGAAAACGCAGCCGTCCGAAAGTGTCAATCTCCCATCTGGCCAAATGGCAGGTACTTGAGAAAACAGCACTTCGTCGTCTTTGCAGACACCACGACATCCTTTTCACACTGGTGTCGCGCCCGTTAGCATCTGTCAGCAAGCTAGGATCCCTTATTCGGGATTTTCGGACTCACTCGATCCCCCATAACAAGAATCTTGCCGAGCAAAAGATGCTTGAGATACTCACGGCCAACTCTGATGGAGTGGAAACTGTGATAGTGTTGGACGCAGACAAGACATTGGCCCAGGAAGATAGCGGAGTGCTCTTCTGGGAGCATGTCCGCACAGGACCAGGCGCGGGCGAGGATAGCGACCCCTTGAAAGCTTTGTTCAGCAGTTCCTTAGGATATTCCTACACTGCCTTTCGTCAGGCAACACTGCTGTACGAAGAGGCTTTCGGGGACGCAGAGTTTGAGGCTTGCTGTCAAACGGTGGCATCAATGATACATATGCACCGTGATATTGTGAATCTATTGCACTTGGTTCGCGGAACGACACATGTGCGCGCAGTTGTGGTCACCTGTGGAATTCGATCTGTTTGGGAGAAGGTCCTTGAAAGGGAGGGTCTTTCAGCGACAGTCAAAGTGATTGGCGGTGGGCGGCTGCGTGACGGTCTTGTTGTCACGCCGTCGGTCAAAGCTGAATTGGTGAAGTATCTGCAAACCGTCAGACACCTTTACGTGCTTGCATTTGGGGATAGTCCTCTGGATCTGGAAATGCTCAAAGCGGCCGATGAGGCTATTGTCGTCACCGGCGAAGAAACGACACGAAGCAATAGCATGGAGAAGAAGTTAGCAGAGGCAGTTAGAGAGAACGGCTTCCACCCGCGCCAAGTAGTTCTGCCTGATTATGCAACACCGCGCCTCGGCACCAGGCGGCTGCCCTTGATACGGTTGACGGATCAACATTTCATCGCTTCGGTCCTTGCCAGATACCAAAGCCTCCATGTCCTTCACGCGACTGACCGACCAGCGGCCAAACTGCTCATGACTCCAATGCGCGATGCATCCGTTTCCGGATCTGCGTTGCGAGAGGTTCATCGGCGAGTTGGATGCTATTTGGGAACGGAGTTCTGTACCCAAATCATCGGTCTCGAGTCTTACCATATTACGCATGTCCAAGGCCATCAGGCTGACGGCTATCGGCTATCGAATGAGAAAGCGACACTAATTGTGCCGCTGATGCGCGGCGGCGAGCCAATGGCCTTCGGGGTCAACGATGCCTTTCCCCTCGCCATGTTCCACCATGCGAAGGTTCCAAGTGACCTTCAACATGACCATCTGAATGATATGGCCACAATAATACTGGTCGACTCGGTGGTGAATACTGGAAAATCGGTACTGCAGTTCGTCCAACATATCAGGAGTATCCATGCAACCATTCGGATTGTAGTGGTTGCTGGCGTGATTCACTCGCAAACTGTTTCCGCCGGCAGAATTGCTCGAGCACTCGGTCTCTTTGAAGGACTGTCCTTTACAGCTCTTCGCCTTTCGGACAACCAATTCACTGGCAGAGGAACTACCGATACTGGTAATAGATTGTTCAACACAGTGCATATGGCTTGATCAGGTTGGGGTTTTTACAGCAAGTGTTTTTTCTTTAGGTTCTCTAGGACGAGATTTGTGATTAAAGCTTCGTGTTTTCTTTTGGAATTCTGTAGCATCCAAGTTCATCAACTGCGTAGCGCCTTCAAATGGACGAAAAGTTGCTTACTACCTCCAAAAGCCCATGTTCTAAGAGGACTTCCTATATATAAACAAGGGATATAGTTGTCTATGCACAAATGGTTGTTTCTTCAAAAAAGTATTCGATGAAAAATGAATCTCGCTACTACCTGCCAGCGCTACCAAACCCCGCATTTATGAGATTGGGATCGTCGATTTCACCATTGCAAAATAGGCAGGCAACTCTCAGGCCCCAGATCTTCAAAGTGGAGTCCATATAATGTGTGGAGAACTTGTCTCCTACCAAAATTCCTCAATCATCATGCTCAGCGTCCTCCCAATCCTCCTGGTAGGACTTGCAGGCGGTGCATACTCCCAGCCAATAGAAGAGAGGAAGACAGACACAACCTATCACGACAATGCCGGTGTTCTCAAATTTGTCAACCCTCTTATCGGCACATACGGAACGACACCAAATGGCAACGGCGGCATGATCCCTTCCGTCAGCCCTCCCTTCGGTATGACCCGCTGGACGCCGCAGACCCGCGAGAACTTCATTTCGCAAGTGCCCTACGGCGACAGTGACCGTCTTATCCATGGGTTCCAAGCTACGCATCAACCGGCTATCTGGATGGGTGAGGCGGGTCAGGTTGTACTGACACCGGGAATTGGCGAGGTGCAGCCCCTGTTTCAGAACCGGGGACTGCAGTTCCGAAAGAAGGATGAGACGAGTACACCGTATGTCTATGAGGTCGTTGTTGATGCTACTCAGCTCTTAGACCGTGACTGGAATGCGACGGCTGAGGCTGTGGGCGATGGGCCTGTTCCCGGTGGTGCGGGTTCTGTGCCGGTTGAGGTGAAGGAAGGTGCCAATGGGCGGACGCGAAAAAGGCAGATTGAGTCTGTCCTGCGTGGTAGGGATAGTGATCCGTATCAGCAGTCAGTCCAGGTATTACTGCTATTTTGGTGATCGCCCTGAATTGTTTCTGATTGTTTTCAGGTTGCCATGTCCGCAGATTCTCACGTTGGCCATCTTCGATTTGACTTCCAACAAAGCCATACTAATTTGGATGGCGAAGTCCAGCCTTGGGTATTTATTCAAGCCTCGCGTCGGAACTGGACAGGCGAAGTCCACATTGATGCGAACAGTCGGGAGGTCTACGGCTATAATACTGAGCGTCAGGATTACCTCCTCGGCCCGGATAAAGCATCGTCATTCAAAGGATATTTCGTGTCTCGCTTTTCTGAGCAGTTTACTGAATTTGGTGTGGCGAATGGAGGCTCAGTTATCAAGGACGAGGTCGGGCGACGCGGCAACTTCACTGGTGCATATGTGAAATTTGCCAACTCGACACCGCGTGTGGAAGTGCGCACTGGTGTTTCTTATGTCAGTATCGCACAAGCAAGGAAGAATATCGAGATCCAGACTCCAGATGGGAACACCTTCGAGGATACCGTTGAGAAAGTGAAGTCGGCTTGGCTTGATAAGTTGGGCAGGGTATCCATCAACGGTATCAACAAGACCGATGCTGATAACGACCCCCGCACTATTTGGTATACCGGCCTGTTCCATGCGCTTCAGTATCCAAGTGATTTCTCCGAGCCAACATCACATCGGGAAGATGCTCCGCGTGTTTTCTACTCTGGCTATACCGATAGTGTCCACACTGAGAACGACTCATACTACCAGTCATGGTCAATCTGGGATACATACAGAGCCGAGCACTCTCTCCTGACTCTCTTCGCACCGGAGCATGTGAACAGCATGATGCGCTCCTTGCTACGCATCTTTGACTGGTCAGGTTGGTTGCCGATGTGGGCTAACTTGGTCGAGACGAATATCATGATCGCAACGAATGCAGACGTGGTGCTTGCCAACGCTCTAGAGCGAGGATTTAAGGACTTCAATATTGGCAAGGCTTGGAATGCTGTCAAAAAGGATGCATATACTCCGCCCGATCACGATACCGATACTCTGTACTATGACCGTGAGCCCGGTACCTCATATGAGGCCCGCGCCGGACTCACATCATACATGAAGCAGGGCTGGGTGTCTAATGACGGCTGGTCAGAGGCCGGTAGCCGCACGTTGGACTATGCGTTCAATGATTGTGCATGTTCGGTTGTGGCTGCCCATGCCGGAGAGAACGACGCCACAGTGGAAGCGCTCAAGAACCGAAGCGGAAACTACGCGTATCTTTGGAACAACGAGACTCAATTTATGCAAGCCCGGAACGGGAACGGGACTTGGGCTAATAGCACTTTCGGATGGACCGAAGGCGATGACTGGGTCTACACATTTGACGTGATGCATGACGTGAAAGGACTGGCTGGACTTTTTGGTTGCCGTCAAGCCTTCCGCGATAAGTTGGATGCGCATTTCGAGGGCGGGCACAATGACCATACCAATGAACCGAGTCACCATGTACCCTATTTGTATTCTACTCTGGGTTATCCCAACCAAGCAGCTGAGACAGTCAGGGCCATTGCTTGGGAGAACTACAATGCGACCAGTGGGGGGTTGAGCGGAAATGAAGACTTGGGTCAGATGAGCGCTTGGTACGTCTTCTCCGCGTTGGGATTCTATCCCCTCAACCCTGCCAGTGACGAGTATATCATTGGCACACCATTCTTTGAGCAGGTGTCTATCCGCCTTCCTAGCGGTGCGAATACTGGCGGACAAGTTGCCAGTAGCAGTGAGAGGACGCTTGAAATTACCGCTCCGGGGGCATCCATGAGGCCGTATGTTGGTAGTTTGAAGATCGATGGGATACGTATTAACGCTCCAATTCTGAAGCACAGTCAGCTTGTGAATGCGGCAAGAATCGAGTTTGAAATGAGTGCTACACCCACTTCCTGGGGAAGTCGCCCCTTATGGGAAATTTGATACTAGAAGGACGTCCAAAAAGACGTTAGAATGGGATCAAGAGTGAAGAGTCCAACTGGAGGTGGCCATCATGGATTGAACCAATTGAACGGTCGGTTTGTGTCCTGTTAGATCTTAGGCGGGAATCTGTTGGTCTGGTACTTTTTTCCAAGGTCGATCTCCTACCTACGTCTATTTTGCTGCTCCGTCGGATTCATCAATCCCCACAGATTCCCTGCTAACTTGATCCTTCTGCATACCCATGTTGTTTTGTGTTTTATTCAAATGTATAATTGGAGCTGACATTAAGTTTCAAAGCCCCTCATTGATTTTCTATCACCTCATCCTCGTGGTCTGTTGCAAAGTATTGCGCCATAGGATATTGCGGCCTCGCAATGAACACACAATTCCTTGGCCTTTGATAGAGTTCAACACCATCACATTTCTAACTGGTCGCGAAATTACTCCAAGGCTTTCTCATTGCAACCTAGCCATAGCATATCCTCATTTCCGCTGGAAGTTAGCATGCACGATTCCTAAGAAGGATTAGAGGGCGCACCTGGGAAATACTTAACCGAAGCTAGAATTTAACATGAACGCCACAAGGGCCAAAATTCCCGTCGGACATTCCGTCTTATCACATCATTATAGCAGTTTCTAATGAGGCCTGCCGCACCCTGACCGCGCCCCAGTTATTGTGGGGACCCAAGTTGAACAGCAGTATATGTATACGCCATATCTCGCCATGTGTTTCACGAAGAATCCGAATCCTGTTCACTATAGCCTCTCACCTATCTGCCAAAATGGGCCTTCCATCTGCAGTACGGGAATATACCGAGTCCGTCCCCCAGTACGAAAGCAGCGACAATGATAGCCTGCAATACACCACCGAAGTCGGTGGGAACACCTCCAAGGCCACGTACCAGGAGGCATCCGGAGCGCCCGTCGAGGTTAATTCCCCGCTGGGGTATTCGGTCGGTTGGGTGACTGTGATCTTCTTGAATTTGAGTAAGATGATCGGAACGGGAGTCTTTTCAACGCGTGCGTACAACTCCACAATGGACTTTTTTTTTGGAGATATACTCACATCTAATAGCATCCGCCGTCCTCAAAGGCGCTGGCTCCGTTGGTCTCACGTTGATATACTGGGTAATTGGGTATTTGATGGCATCTAGCTGCCTATCGGTCTACATGGAATTCGCATCGGCTTTTCCCAGTCGATCCGGCTCGGAGGTTGTGTACTTGGAACAGTCGTATCCCCGACCCAAGTACTTCTTTCCTACTGTATTTGCGATGCAGACGGTGCTTTTCTCATTTAGCAGCAGCAATGCCGTTGGTATGATTACATCGCTGTTGTATGGTGAACCTTGGGATTGACGATATACTGACTTTATCTAGTACTGGCCCAGTATCTCTTCAAACTTGCAGATTCGGACTTCACTCCATGGAAATTGAAAGGTGTTGCTGTGGCTTGCTACACTGTCGCAGTACTGGGTGAGTGATAATCCTTCTATCCGGGTGATATGTGCTAAGGAGCTTGTCATAGTGTTGGCATTTCATACCAGATGGTCGTTGAGACTGGCAAATGCCATCGGGCTAGTCAAGCTACTGACATTGATATTGTAAGTGCCGACCAGAAATATACTACCAATATACGGATATTCAACGGGCAAAGCTAACTTAAGCTTAGCATCGCGATAACTGGATTGGTGGTTCTGGGAGGTCATACTTCAGTGAAAGACCCCAAAGCAAATTTTAGGAATGCCTTTGAGGGTACTGGCGCCGCGACAGCCTACGGAGCAACAAATGCACTGACGAAGGTCTGGTTTTCTTTTGCGGGGTATGAGAATGCCTTCAATGTTGTCAATGAAGTTCGGGTATGTACTCCACAAGATCATGACGACTCGTTTGCTAACAAGGACTAGAATCCTGTCAAAACTTTGAAATGGAGTGCTCCGCTCTCATTGGGTTTGACGGCAGTTCTATATGTACTAGCAAACATTGCTTATTTTAGCGCTGCGAGCAAGGAGGAAATCCTAGAGTCGAAGGTCGTTGCCGCTGGTGTCTTCTTCGAGAAGGTATTTGGAACGGGTGGTGCGGCTTCGGCTCTGAATTTCCTTATCTGCATGAGTGCTTTTGGAAATCTTCTTGCTGTGCTTATTGGACAGTCTCGTATGCTGAGGGAGTGTGGAAGGTTAGTGATGAAACACTGGGTACAATTTTGAAGTGTTCCTAATCTGTTGTGTGGATATAGACAAGGTGTCTTGCCTTTCACTTCATTTTGGACTTCGACCAGACCTTTTGGAACACCACTCGGTCCATACTTGGTGAAATGGAGCTTCACTGTGTTGATGATCCTAGCGCCGCCTGCTGGTGATGCATTCAGTTTCGGTATGCCCTTGCCTCTTTTCTGACCTACTGTTTGATTGATCACTACGCGGGAACTAAAAAGACCCTTTGCTAATTTGGGAACAGTCGTGGATCTCGGAGTCTACGCAACAAGCATCTTTGGGCTGGTACTCACGATAGGCCTGGTGGTCACGCGAATTCGACGTGCGCGCCTTAATCTCCCAGCACCGGAATACACTGCCTGGCACATAACTGTGGCATTTGCGATTCTCTCTAACCTCTACATGGTCGTAATGCCGTGGTATCCTCCCAGTACTGGAGCGAATGGTGGCGATGTGAGCTTCTGGTATGCTACATATTGCGCGGTTGCTCTTGGAATGTAAGTTGTTACCCCGGTTAATCCTCGTCGGTATATATCACTGACGTAACGGACTATCAACACAGTGTGGGGTTGTGTGGAGTCTATTATTATGTCTGGATAAAGCTTCTCCCCAGACTCCAAGGATTCAAGTGGGAGCAAACGGTCCTCAAACTGGATAATGGTGCTCTGGCGCATCGGCTTGTTAGGGTGCCTAAGAGGAATGTTTGATGGATGTGGCCAGGTGATCCAAGAGGTGAAATACTTAGAATATTAGCCAACTACTCCTTACACCTATATCATCGCTGTTCCAAGGCAATACCCACTCGATATACCATTTTAGCGTTTAAGACGTAGTCTCAGCCCGTGTGAAGTCCCACTTCCCCCCAGAGTCCGGGTATCCCGGGCCCGTTGGCTTTCTGTTGCAGCCACCCGGAGTACCTCTCTCCACACATTGCAGTGTGCAGAACGACTTATTAGGTTGACCTCTCAGAGAACTGAGGCTAATTCAATCCTCAGATCTGATCTCACCATGTGTATATCGCGGTATCCCGTCCAAGAGAGGAATGTCCGTTGCCGTGGGCGCTACCCGACGGGGTGTCGGCTGTGGAGCCTATTTCTCCGCCGGCTTTTCGCATAGCCGACAAAGGTAATGAAATTGGCCGATTATCACTGGAAAGGTGAATGATATCATGTTGATTGGCCCAAACTACAGACTGCCATGGATAATAATTGCTACCACTGCACCAAGTGGGACAGGCTCTGCGAACCATATTACCGAGACAGCGGAGACGATGCGCAGCTTTATAAGCTTGACGGTCGCCAAATGGACCCTCCTTGCTCACATCGAAGCCTTGTCGCAAGATGCGCACTCCTAGCTTTTGGATTTGGGCCTCTCTCGCAGCTCCGTGCGTCGCGGGCAATGCCCCGTGGAACCTAGGAAACGGCTTTCAACTCACGGTTGATGAAAGTGTCAATCGTCTCTCCGTCACCCACCGCGATAGATCGATTTGGGACACTGTGCCAGGCAAGGCATTCCTCAGTGCCAGTGCAGGAGATGACGAGGTGATCGCCGCCAATGGTAACTTCAAGATCAACGAAGTAGACGAACGCAAGTGTACCGGGCAGAAAATCAGCACTGTTGCGCTTCAGCCATGGCATGGCAGCGAGAACGACCTTGCTGCGGTCATTCAGGGTCAGCTAACCGGATGTGGTGATGCCACTCCTCATTTCTCTGTTGCTTTCTGGGTCCCGTCGCAGTTCCCCGATCGCGTTGCTTTTAATGTTAATGTCGACCCTGAAACTTCTTCGGATGCGGCAACAAAGCTGTTCCTGACATATCGCTCTTCGCCATCTGAAGATTTCTACGGACTTGGTGCCCAGGGATCATTCGCCTCTTTCAAAAACCAGACAGTCCCCATATTCTCGCGCGAGCAAGGTGTCGGTCGTGGCGACCAGCCCACAACTCGCCTTCAAAATAAGGACAGCTTCTTCGCTGGCGGAGATAAGTTCACAACCTACACTGCAATCCCACAGTATATCAGCTCGAAATCTCGTGTGTTTCACCTGACGCAAGAGAGCTCTGCCTACACTACATTCAACTTCACCGATCCTAGTGCTGTCACTGTGCGATATGACGCCCTGACCGTGGATGGCTACTTCATGCAAGCCGAGAACATGCTTGACGGTATTACCATGCTTACCGACTACACCGGCAAGATGGTCGCATTGCCCGAGTGGGTGGACACCGGTGCCGTGCTGGGTATTCAAGGCGGACAGAACAAGGTGAACCGGATTGTGGATCAAGGACTTGACCTCAAATGTCCCATTGCTGCAGTCTGGCTTCAAGATTGGTCTGGCACACACTCGCAGAGCGTGTCCTACATGTCGCTGAATGTATCTCGCCTTTGGTGGAACTGGGAATCTGACGACGCACTTTACCCGACATGGAATAAGTTCGTCCAGTCTCTGCGGGATCAGCACAATGTCCGCACTCTGGCATATATCAACCCATTTTTGACAAATGTGAGCACGAAGCCTACTGGTCATCGCACCAACCTTTACGACGAGGCCAGCCGGGGTCATTACCTGATCCAAAACTCCACTACCAATAGCACATCTGTTATTTCCAGTGGGCCCGGCCTTGACGCTGGTATTCTGGATCTCACCAACCCTGCTGGACGATCCTGGTTCCAGGAGGTCATGTTGGATCAAGTCTGGAGTGCTAACATCTCTGGATTCATGACTGATTTTGGCGAATACACCCCTATCTACCCCGACACTCAGTTCGCCAACAGGAGCCTTGATCCCTTCTTCTACCACAGCGCCTATCCCCGCGAGTGGGCTGCCCTCCATCAGTGGATTGGAAAGAATGTGTCGTCATTCTCCGATGCCATCCTGTTCCACCGTTCGTCCTCTATGGCAGCAAACCGGTATATGAATCTATACTGGGCAGGTGACCAGGACACCAACTGGGGCGTCAACGATGGTATCAAGGCTTCCGTGACTGTCATGGGCCACATGGGTCTGTCAGGCTATGCTCACGGCCACATGGAGATTGGTGGATACACCACTACTTGGGACAGCAATGGTGTTGTGAACCGCTCTTCTGAATTGCTCGGCCGCTGGGGCGAACTCGCTGCCGTCTCCAGTGTAGTCTTCCGTACCCACGAGGGCAACGTTCCCCAGGTCAACGCGCAGTTCTACAACAACGCCACTACTTACTCTTACTTCGGGTACAACGCCCGCATGTTTGCCAGTCTTGCTAAGTATCGCCGCCGCATCTTGGAAACCGAAAGTAAGAACTTAGGCTGGCCCTTGCTCCGCATGCCCGTCGTCTACCACCCCGATGACGAGGTCGCCAAGGCTATCAGCTACCAGAGCTTCTATCTCGGCTCGGATTTGTACGTCGCACCGGTGCTGGACCCTGGCCGCACCAGCGTGAAAGTCTACTTCCCCGGCAAGAACCAAACTTTCACCCACGTCTGGTCTGGCAAGAAGTTCCACGGTGGCCAGACTGCACGTGTCTCCGCACCGTATGGGAAACCAGCGGTCTTCGTCGTCGGTACGCCGAAGAACAATGATTTGGATGACTTCCTGCACTTCGTCCGCCAGGAGAATAACACTGTTATCCACTTCTAGTTCCCACGAAACGGGTCCGTGAGAGTTTGCGATGTAGAAATGCCAGTTTCTAGAGACGTTTAGACCACGCGGCGCATGTATTTAGAAGCTCTTCTTCTCAATTGATTTCCTTCATAGACAAAGGTCTAATAGGGCCTCGACTTGAGGAGTACAGTGACTCGAATAAGTCTCTGCATATTGGTTCAATGGCATCGCGCGACTAGCATATATCCGGAACTCTATACTGAATAAGAATGGTACTTGAGTTGAATCTGCTGTATCATGCAAGTGAAGTTTATAGTAGCTTAATAATGCTTATAACTTAGACTAGATGAATGACCATTACACTAGTTATATATACTATGATAATAAAGCCCTTGGCCTGCACCTTAGGCATAGCGGTATATGCGGTGTCGCGGGGACCTTGCCAAATTCGTCGGTTCGTTGACCTCACTCACACTCCCACACTTTATCTTTCTCACTTCTTCACCAGTTTCCCATCCAGCAGACTCCAAAGCTAGAGCCACTTCAATGTGAGTTCTGTTGGTATATTTTGAGAAATACATTTGCAATCATTAACATCTGCACATGGACTAGGCACCCCCTGCTTAGACTCTACGAGCGAAGTGAAACCTTTCATCCACCACCAAAATGCCAGCCACTGATGCACTCCGTACATCTATCCCGTTCTGTGCCATCCAATAAAAGTACTATCCATGACTGACCTTTAACTCCAATAGAACCACCTCTCACCCCCGCCGAGCGGGCCATTGTTAAATCCTACGGCGGCTGGACACAATTCATGCACTGCTTCGGGCTTAAGCCTTGGGAAGATGATGATGCTAAGGAGGGGAAAAAGATCCTGGAGGCTTTTGTTCAAGGTGAGGAAGACTCCGGATGAGACACTTACAACTGGTGTCTGGCTGTAACACGACTGGGAAAAGGTCGATGGAGGTTTAGTTTACATTCTTTGGATCCTCTGACTTTCCAGAGTTTGCCATGAGATTCAATTAATAACGTTCATTTGTCAATGCTCGCTTATCCTTGTGGTGTAGGATATGCACTGATCACTGTTTTGTCTGCTCGGCGCCCTCAGACTTCAATATTGCTATCACAGTGATAAAGCTTCGCTCCACTGGCACTTTCCAATCAAACTTGAACTTCGTGTCTCATTAAAATTGACTCTATTGTAGGTGGAATAGATTGTGGAACAGTGTTCTGAATACAAAAGTAGTCGGATATAACATTGGAAGGGCGCGCGAGACTTGCATATTTCAACTCGTTTCATTAAAAGCATCGAACACATAAATACATCACATACATCAATGACGCGAGAAACCAACGCCTAGGGAATCAAAATCCAACCGACTGTGAACCCATTCAACACGTTCTTGCGACTCAAAAAGAAGATCTAAAATCTAGACAGTCTTTCCCGCTGGGGGACCGAGGTACCACTTTGCGAAGCCCTCGAAAGCCATGCACGTCGTTGCCTCGTCAGAGAAGTCGTAGAGATCAGAAGAGCGTAGAACAAGGCTTTGAACCTCAAAATAGGACTCCAAGAAGCGTCCACGCTTTCCTATAAGCGAGAGTATCATGATCTGCGGAAAGCCTAGTTAGCAACTATAAGGTCAAACGGTGAAACCATCGAGACTCCAAAGCCATATAGTTCCTCTGCCTTTGGAAAGGGTGCATTTGGAATTTGCAATGTTGGCCAGTCGAAAATCAACACAATGAGGAAAAATATGGCCCAGATGATATCAGAAGTCTGGTGACTGGCCGGAGTTCAATATAGCCACAATCCTACGTCAATTTGACCGGCTGCTCAACATGATTTGATCCTATTCGACAAACGACCCCACACCGAGCAATTACCTCTGAAGGTGGCTTGCATCTCGCATTTGGGGGAATACATGTACCCGCAACTTTATCA
This sequence comes from Penicillium egyptiacum, assembly GCA_911456345.1. Classification (NCBI taxonomy): domain Eukaryota; kingdom Fungi; phylum Ascomycota; class Eurotiomycetes; order Eurotiales; family Aspergillaceae; genus Penicillium; species Penicillium egyptiacum. The sequence goes on along the minus strand of CAJVRC010000876.1, from coordinate 322,849 downwards.
CAACATTGTTGTCTTCGTGCATTCAAATAGCTGTATCTCCTGCTGTATCTCCTGCTGTATCTGTAAACCCCATAATCCCGCTATTAAGCCACGTAAATGGTAATCATATCGTACCCCTGATGGGATCCTTTTCAGCATGTTCAATCTTTTTCAAAAACTCCTCTGCAGCCTTAGGGTCGCCGGGGAATACATTCTCAGCGATCATTCGACGAGGTGAGCTACCAAGCCATTGGAACAGAGAGAAATCCCGGAATCGATCTGCGCGGAAGATCTCCAAAACTTCCAGGGGTTCATCGTCACTCAGGTTCTCAACGAAGTGCCCCATATTCCGAGGCACGATGCCCACATCACCGGCCATATAGTTGAATGTTCTGGCATTTCCTTCCGCGGCAAATATAGTAACTCGCGCACGACCCTTTTTGAAATACGTCCATTCGTCGGCGTTGGGGTGCCAGTGCATCTCGCGTAGTGCGCCTGGTGCAATCTCTAGATGGGCGGCGGCTACTGTTTTGGAAATTGGGAAGTTGGTAGAGTCGGTAATACGGACACGACCGCCGCTGGTTTCAAGGGGTTCTTGGGCGTGCATATGATGTGTGAAGTTGATCTTGGACTTCTTGAAGGTCCGTGGCTTTTCTTGATCAATGCTTCCCGGGTTTGAGCCTTGGAATATGTACTTCTCGGATGTCGGGATACTGTCGAATTGTTCTGGTGACATTCGGAAGTTCTCTGCTAGAACTGCTTTGGGAGTATGAGCTAGACACTGGGTTTAGTATTCATAAATCATAGATTGAGATATAGCCAGGTTAGCTCACCTAACCAATCAGTCAAGACGAAGGTGGATTCTTCGGAGAAGTGGCCATCGTCAAAGATCAGAAGGAACTCTGTGCCATTTCCACCTAGACCCTGCAGCGAATGCGGGTGTCCAGCGGGGAAATACCACAGATCCCCTGCCTCCAAGTCGTCCATAAAAGTGGCACCTTCTAAGTCCAGCGCAGTGACTCGTACTTTTCCAGCAAGAACATAGGCCCATTCAGCTTCCGTGTGCCAATGGAGTTCGCGGATGACTCCTTGATCCAGACGCATGTTCACACCCGCGAGCTCACGGCTAGTAGGAAGCTCGCGGATAGTGGTTTGGCGCGTCCATCCGCCTTCCTATACACACATGTTTAGATTAACGATGTACAGCCCTTGTTGGAATGAGCATACCTCGATCCGAATATGTGAGTCCGCAAAACTCCATCGCATATTCGGCATACTGCCATGATCGGTACTTGGTGGACGGACGAGATCGGGGTTCTGGCGCTCGCGATCTCGATTCCGCGGTCCCATCACGGTAGTACCGTCTCCATTGCGGAACGGCAGTGGCTGTCGCTCGTCGCCAACAGAGTCCACCTTGTGATCATATGGGTCGCGATGTCCCGGGGAGAAAGGCGGGTGTCTGGAAATAGGCTGTTGACCGAACAATTCTGCGGGATGGCCAGCCGGTACTTGGAGTAGCTTCTGCAGGCTATGATCTGGGGCAGGGATAGCCCATGCAAATTGAAGATATGCCAGGTTTAACAGGAGGTGTGTAATCTGCATGGTGAGCTTGATAGGGACCAAGTTACACAGAGGAAAAGGGGAAGAATTCTAAGAAGGTGAATGTGTGAACTGAGGTGTTGTTATCCGCATCGACGTCACGTTGCGAATATTCCGATCGCATATCCCGTCTCCAACTGTTGACTCCAACGGATTTGCCCCTTACATTTTAATGCACTCGGATAATCCCCCAAGGGATGACGCAGTCTCAGTTTGTTTGCCGAGATCGATTTGGAGTTCCTATGCCAAGGGCTCCATAGAAAACAACGTAATTTCCCTCCTTCAATCCAGCACCTCGCCAAACAATGTCTGGCGAAACAGACGCCCTTTTGGGCAACGACAGACGCTCAAAACCATCTCCATTATCCCGAATATCCAAGCACTTACGCACCGACCTCGACCCTACGCATGGCGACCTGGTCCTACTATTCTGTTATGTCATCACAGGCCTACTCGACAGCTCATCGGTACTCATATGGGGCTCCTTCGTGAGCATGCAAACCGGTAACACTGTATATTTCGGCCTGGGTCTCGTTGGCACTGAAGACGATCGCTGGATCAAGTCCGGGGTCTCTATTGCGGGGTTCTGTCTAGGTTCCCTGTGCTTCGCCACCTTCCACCGTGTCTTCCCGTCGAGACGGAGATGGGTGCTCTGTGCGTCGTTCCTTGCTCAAACCTTGTGTGTGTCCCTTGCCGCTCTCATCGTTACGATTTATCGGCCGACTCGTGGTGGGCCCCTGAGTTGGTTGGTCCTCGTCCCGGTTGCACTCATCGCGTTCCAGAGTAGTGGGCAGGCGGTGACGAGTCGTGTTTTGAACTTTGGTGGCTTAACTAGTGTTGTTCTCACAAGTGTTTATTGCGACTTGTTTTCACATCGTGATTTCCTCTCGACCAAGGTCGTTGGTAATGCTGAGGAGATGCGGCGGATTGGTGCAGTCTTGTGCTTGCTTTTGGGGGTGGTCTTGGGGGGTCTCTGGGCTCATAGCGCTGTGGGGATGATGGGAGCTTTGTGGACCGCAGCGATCCTGAAGTCATTGATTGTGGCCGGATGGTTGGCCTGGAATGGAAAGTGTGAGGAGGATACAGAGTGAGCCTTGCAAGGCAGGTGAAAAGATCACGGTGCTACCTAGATAGTGGGCTGATATTCATGTATATAAAACAACAAGTTGCTAGTTCAATATAGAGGATACTGACATATACTATGTCAGTTGTATGCAATTGTCTCTATTCCCGCTGCTGTGAAATTGGTTAGACTTTCTGTCTACAGCCTTGAAAGTATCCTGTTAATGCATTGAATCTACTCCGTAAGACTGAACCCTTCAACGCCTACGAATGCGTCTATAGTGGTACATCTGGCTCCTGGGGGAGGTGATGCGGGGTGCCGAGTTCCATGTCTTCAGAGTTCTGGTCAGATCCTCTCTTAACCCCTATTGTGATATCATGTTGGAGTAATTGGAGTATTGGAGAAAGTCCTTTGGAAGTGCAACCGGGGATCGGAATCGCGCGAGGCCGAGGTGATGGACGTCGCTATTAATATCTATTGTTAGAGACCTAATAGGAAAATGGATATCATATGTCTATGTAGTCTATCTATCATTTATACTTTAACAATAGGTACCTAGGCATGGATCTCTGAAGGGCGTTTCTCAAATTGATAAAATAATTTTAGGCCAGTGTTGCCTTTTTTCTGGCGTTTTCTTCTTTTCCAGGGGAGCAATATGACAGACCGGACATACATCAGTCGCGAACCGAACCACCACGAAGCCACAGATTCCCCAGCATTCCAAAAATGGACATAAGCACGATTGTAGAAACCACCTTGGCATAACAAACATAATACCCAATTCAAGAAAGTGTGACCATGGATTACGTATCAACTCTTTGCACAATCACTTCTCCTCAATGGCGAGGGCCTTCCTTCCTTTGCCCCTGGATGCACGGGGCTTCTGAGAGACTGTGGCCTTCTCTTCCTCTTCCGCCTTTTCACACTTTTCCATATCGGACTCGCCAATTCTCACATCCTTCTTTCCGATTTACTCCTCTTTGAGAACAATCTCGCCTCCAACTCTCTGCGCGTCTTCTACACCTATATCAGGCCCAAGGACGGCCAGGTCTCCTTCTTCTTCTTCTTCTTCTTCCTCTGTATCTTCACCAGACTCTAGCTTATTCGCTTTGGATAGAGTTTCAAAATGACGACCGATGTCTTGCACCACGCGGTCGTAAACCATGTGGATCGATTCAAGTGCCTGGCGCTTCTCTGCGAAATTTCCTTTCGCTTTCATGTTGGACTGGTCGAGCTGCGACTGATAGTATGTGCTATCATACTCGAGAGTCCTCTTGCGCTTTTTTGCTTGCAGGTACTCAATGGAGTTGTTATTCGAATCAACCTTTTTTTGTCCTTTTTAGTAATTTCCTTATTTTCTGGAAAAACTTGAAAGGCCCAAATCAACGTTGGAGCACTCACAGGACCACTTTTGTTCTCAGTCTGGGAATCCCGTCTGTGGTTCCCGGAGCATCGCTGGCTGTATCGGGAATTTGATTAGAAAATAACATACCGTAAATACCTATGTAGGGAACGACTTGCATAGCGAGCAACTGAAAGCTTTGTTGCGAAAGTAACAGTTCATACAACAACGGCCCTGCAAATAACGGCCGCCGCCATGACAAGAAAGAACCACACAACTTCCAAAGGGGCCATTACCAATCAGGCAAGAGCCGCATTGTTTGCAAGTGGAATAATATCTCCACAACGTTGACCACGAGCAGCAAAGGCCTGTGAGTTGGTAGTGAGATAGGTGCGTCTCGATCGAGATGGCACCCAATCGACGTCTCGGAGAGGTTCGAGCAGAGATACGAGAATCGACAAGCGCTTCCCATTCTTAAGGTGTTTAACCTCGACGTTTCCCTTGACGTCCAAATAAAATCTACGACCTATGAAACTATAGTGTCGTCAGCACCGACTTCGATGGCCATGGAACAGTTTTCAACAAGGGCCGGGCAACGAACGAGTCCTCGGAGTCTTGCTCATCTTGGTATCAAACCGTGTATATAACGGAAGTCAAGTATCATATGCTATAACACTCGTTGTAATATCACAACACAAATTATAGCCAGTCGGGGCGAGGAGGATAGATAGGGTCTCGGTATGAAGAGGGAAAGAGGCTTCCGGGAACCTGTCGCCCCTTTATATGCCACCAACCCACAGGGCCACAAACATGACCTCAGAAAATGACCTTTGACCCGCTTAGTGGGATTATATACCTACATATGTAGGTATCACTTGAGTGGACTCGATATAAGCAGGTCTTAATGAGGCACTTGCTTGTGAATAGTCTACTCCACAATCTCGCAGAGTCCAAGTCAAAATTCATATATTCATTTCATAGTCATCATCATCTCGTAATAGCCTAGCTAGGTAGGTAAGCTCCAAAGGAAAGCCGAATCGAATCCCAGTGTCAATGGCTTCGCTGGACCGTCACAACAGGGCCAACATACTGCCGCCTTCCCTGGAACAAATACATCAAAAGACTGATAATGAACACATTAACGAAAATAACCACGCTCCAATTAAAATCTTGCGCCGAAGGCAAAGGGCTCGGAGGCCAGAAAGACCAAAACAGCGCGAAAATAATATAAAGCAGCCCAATGATGTTTACTGCAAGACCGAAACGACCAAGACTCCAACGTCGAGGAGGTAACGTTTCAGGACAGGCAATCTTCCGGTAAATCACGCAGCTTATGGATACCGCGTACGTATACATGAGTGCGGCGACATTGAGAGAGATGATTGCGTTGAATGCAACTTGCGAGCCGATGTTAATTAGCGACAATAAGCCACTGATCATACAAGAGAGTGCGATGGCTCGCACTGGAATGCACCGATGCGGGTCGACTCGCGAGATCCAGTCTGCGAAGGGTAGCCCACGATCCCGTGCGAATGCATATGTTTGACGTGCGGTTGATGCGTTGAAGAGGACGTTACTGAATATAACGGGAATTAAGATTATTGCTGTTAGGCCGTTGACACCGGAGGTCGAGAGGAATTGGCGGAACACGTAGAGGAAGGGGAATCCAGTGCTGTCGTTGAGCGCATCTGGCACTGAGGGCAGAGCAAGAAGAAAGCCAACTACTATTATCAATGCGAGTATTCCGTTGCCGAAGTATCCCCATGCAATTGCGATTGGTACGTATCGACCTGCGTCCTTGACTTCTTCGGACATATGTGCGGTGGCGTCGGAGCCTGTAAGTGGTATTTCTGTGTTAGCCTTGTACCTTGAAAGAGTGATATAGCAACATGCATACTGAGAGAGCCATATATAGCTGTAATCTGGCCAATCATCAAACTTATGCCCATAGTAGACCAATTGCCACCGTTATGGAACGAGGTGAATACGGTTTTGGCAGAGTTGTGAGGAGCCATGGCGAACAAGACAACCACAATGATGACCCAGCATAACAAATGCAGCGCGAGAAGGAGATTCTGGATTCTGGGCATCCAGCTTGCCGCATAGACATTGAAAAAGTAAATGACAGCTATCATCGCGAATACGAACAAGGTTCCATGCCAATTTTGCGGTTCATAGCTCGGGTCACGGAGGGCGATGAGACCTTGGATGATAGTCCCCGTCAGAAACGAACCAGATGCAGCTCCTGCCTGCCAGGCGAGTACGGACATCCATCCTAAGTTGCAACTATTAGCAATTGATAAGGGCCGTTCATTATACGAGACATCTCACCAGTGGTGTAACTCAGAAACTTCTGATATCGAGGCGACGAAAACTCCGATACCCAATGGTATTGGCCGCCTGACGTGGGTGCCCTAGTGAATAGGACAATGGTACGTCAGAAATCTCCGAGGATGACGGACATTAAGCAATGACAACTCACATTGATGCCATTTCGGCTAGCGAAGCAATGATGAAGCCAAACCCAACAAAAGTCCACATGTAGGACCAAAATACACCAGCGAGCCCACCATTTTCGAGACCTTGGGTGTTTGAGCTAAGGACAAAGTCATCAGTGCCTGACACGATGACGCATATGCAGATCGCGGACTGCCTCTCACATAAGTATGAACTCCCAGGTAGCTTGAAGGACCGCTGAAAAGCTCAACGCTGCTAGGGGTCGAAAGTTGCGCTTCGAAAAGATCAGTCTATAATTCCCAGGTTGTATCAAGAGAGCCAAATAACACCTTCAATTCCTGGATCTTTCCCATGCGTGTCATATCATCCTGATCCTGTGGACTGCTATCCATCTCCGGCAGATCTTTCGCGGGGTGTTCTTCCATCATGTGAACTCGGTCAAAAGAAGAGATACGATCCTGTAGTTGCGGGCTTCCTGGTGGCATTTTGACGACTGATATGCAATCAAAGAGGTATTAACATGTCAATGTTGTTTACTTATAGAAGGGCCGACATCAGAGGTTGAATATTAATCAAAGATGAAACTGACAATCTGAAGTTGGAGATATAAGAACACGAGAGAGGCTCGATTTTGCCAATTCTGGGCATTCTCGGCTGTTCCGCTGCAGGAAACCCCCAGAGTGATACAGCGAGCCCACTTCGAAGCCGAATTTCTCCCCACTTATGTTACGTACCCCTCGATGGATGAAGAAATCTACCGATGATAATGCACACAAGTCCACATGGCAGGTCCTTCAGTGACGGTCGGACCGGAATCGGCATACCTTTTGCATACTTTTTAGAACGGTGGGACTGTGTTAAAGTGGCATGGCCTCTTTCAATTCATATCTTGTCGGGAAGGACTTTCGCCCTTGAGGGGACTAGTAGTAAATCCCTGTCAACTATCCCTAACTAGTACGGTGTTTGCTTACACTAATTGTCGTCCGTGCCCTCGAAAAGAAGAACATAATCTCGTCCTCAACCCCATTCCTCGGGTTATGGCACGCAAATCGATGCTCAACTGAATTCGCCAACGAAGCTATCAACACGCCACTTGAGGTCGGTTCCGCTCTCATTATCCCCTCATGAGGTGCGAGCGTCAACTTCATGCTCGATCCCGACTTCGATCTGCGTCTTCCCGCGTGGATGTAAGGAGAGTCAGATTCCGGGCTGGGTTGTACAAAGAAACTAGATTTGGAAGTCGTCCCGAGATTGGCCATGTCAGACACAGAAAATGGATTTGGGGCACCTGAAAACAAACACGCTCCAAGGAAATTACATGGGTGTCCTAAATAATGAAATAAAGAAACCTGCAATAATCCCATTGCGGTAAGTCTCTTTAGCGTCCTGCGCATACGGCGATCCCCCCGTGTACCCTGCCAGTTGTGATTGCAACTATGGCAAACGAGTGTTCGCTACGGAATACACACGTCCACCCATACGGAGTACTCCGTATGGTGTTGCAAAGTAGATCTACCGGAAGTTACTCAATATATTGTACTTTACTATATCGGCACAATGTAAATGTAACAGTGCGACAAACCCTCCGAGGGACAATGACCCACCGAATACATGTCCGGCCACACAATTTGAAGCGAACAGAACTTCGCATTTACATGCTTGACTGAATTATCGAGGCACTATATGTCCTTAAGGCCATAGTGCCCCAGTAACCCGGTTGTGTGCCTATGGGAAAATTAAGTTCCCAAGTGATCTGCAAAATGGCATGTTAGACAAAGCCGATGCGTATGTCCCCATAACTTAGTTCTTCACTAGCTACAGAGTACCTCCGATCTATGGTTCCACCAATAGGCACAAGTGATTTGGATTTGTTCGAACATTCCGTGGCGCTTGTAAACCTATGTATACAGACCACCAGGATCATGACATGGCATCACAGAAAGCAAACCTCAAGTATCCCCGAATCCAAAATCAAGCTAATGACGCGTAACTGGAAACCAACCGTATATTTACAGCCCATATCCGTGGGTCACCCAATGCGCCAAGGTCAAATCTCAGTTTGTATCCAGGCTGAGCGTGGATGGAGGTGTGCGATTCGCTATTAGGATGCCCTGCATCACGAAGTGTGAATTTTCTGAGTCAGCCAGTCTGTTTGGCTGAAGCTGAGTATATCCCCAATCAAGTCCCTAAGAACAGGATCAGGATATGTTTCTTTCTTTTGGCCATGGCAACTCCATCCCCAGTGCCGTCGAGCTTGTCACCTCCGCTGACTGTGGATATCGAAATCAACCATAATGGGGTTATTACAGTCATCGCTTCTTTTTCGTTATTTTTAGTCCTGGGATCTCTAGGGATTCGTGTGTATTCTGCATACAGTAGAAGAGTCCGTCAGTTGGATGATTTGACTTTCGCAGCGACTGTGGTATGTCTTTCCGTCTCAACTAATGCGGACCCTTTTAGAAGATCTCGACTGATGTTAGATCTAGATTCTTGCCTTGGCACAGGTATCTGTGGTCTTTGCGCAGATCCATTTTGGGTGGGGAAAGTCAAAGTCGCTCATCGCTGATGAAGATTGGAACTCCATCGAGAAGGTAGGTGTCCCTGGTCAGGATGGGTATCACTTTGAAATCTCTTTTTGACATCTCTTTCTAGGCTGGGTACAGTGCAGATATCCTCTATATCGCGATATTATCTTCTTCAAAAGCGTCAACAGCACTTTTTTACCGGACCATTACTCTCCGTAGCTCGATATGGATGACCTACACTCTTCTCACAGTTACTCTACTCTGTGCGCCTGTGGCTATAGTCTTGCTGGCAGTCCGTTGTGATCAACACCCGTGGCGTGACATCAGCAAACAATGTTCAGTTCTGGTAGGTCGTGGTAACTGTCAGTATTGTGTCTCCACTCACTCATATCCGTCTAGTTTCCTCACTGGCAGGCCATCACAGGCTTGGATATTACTTTTGAAATCATTCTTTTACTCTATCCCATCCGCGCAATAATGCGACTGCAGACGACACTGAGCAACAAAGTCATCGTAATTCTGGTGCTTAGTTGTCGAGTGTTGTATGCTTAAGTTCTCCCTTAGCCAGTTTCATACATACTAATATTGACCTGATATACCTTCAGCCTTATCCCTCTCGACGCGATCCACCTCCATTACATGAGCCAACAAGTCAATTCGCCAGATCCAACACTCGAAGGAACCTTCGCTACTGTAGTGGCAGAACTCCACGTGGCATTCAGTGTTATTGTACTGACGGCACCATTAATGAAGCCATTCGTTGCAGCCTACGTGGACGAGAACGGACTGGCCTATACCGACGACGCGTCCAAGTCACGAACCAATAATAAACTCACACCACACTCCGATCGATCGAATGCGACGTATCCCGGGTTGCGGACGAGTAATTCTCCGGCGAAAAATCGCATCATGAAAAGCATTGAAATATCTGTGGATCACGATGATGTGGAGCTTTTGGAGAGACGATGACGCCCTCCGCGGGAGGCTCGGAATACTATACAGTTAATAAATACACCTAATACGAAACACTCACGTCGCGATTATGCTCATTATTCGCCGCCTGGGAGGTCTGAATAAATATGGGATCCAGGCTGTGATGATTGTGAACTTGGCGCGTAGAGTGGGATCAAGACTCAGTTGAGTATGGGGTGCCAACCAGATATATCATATCCACTTGAGGTGCGTTTGGTCCAACTTCGGATACAATCAGACGACATTGCATGTGAAAACGAACAAGAACAAGTTTCTAGACGTATCGTGGGCACACCGGGAGCGAATCAAGTTTTCATTAACACGGGGACATACCACCAAAGCCATCGCATATAAGGTGGGATCTCCATATTGGGACATTTGGTGGCGTAACCAAGCGTCTGCGTCGATCAATTGACGTTTTCTTAGCGCTCGCCATTCTTCCGAGCGCTCATTTCAGGTATGGATCCTTACCTGGCGCACTAAAAAAGGTCATCCCCAGTTTCCATTTCGGATTTGGACTCCGTAGAGCTTTCCCCGCACTTATGACCTCATCAATCTACAGCCAAATTCGAGGTTGTCCAGGATCATTATTGTAGTCTACCATGCCCTGGAATGAGTTTTTTATCTCTCCTTGTAATCATGAGAGTGGTAACGATAGCTACGGAGCTCTAGACAGTGATCCCGGCCACTGCGATGGCAGATTCTTACCATCATCCTACTTCAAGTCGTGACATCGACAGAAGGAGCTATTCAATAAAAAGGGAAGAGGAGCATCGGTCGGTAGATGTGGTCTCTCATCTTGCGGACCCGTTCGGGGATGAAGAATTTGCCGAAATCAAGTATCGCACGTTACAATGGTGGCAATGCGGCATGATAATGATCGCGGAAACCGTCTCTCTCGGTATTCTGTCTCTTCCATCGGCCGTGGCAGTGCTAGGCCTTGTCCCGTACGTTTCCTACTACTTCCAGCTAATGCCAAGCATAACAATGTTCTGACAGCTTTCCAGTGCGATCATTCTTATTGTCGGACTCGGTATAGTCGCAACCTATACTGGATATGTTATCGGCCAATTCAAACTTCGATACCCACAAGTTCATAGTATGGGGGACGCTGGGGAGGTGATGTTTCATCCTATGGGCTGGGCTCGCTTTGGTAGAGAGTTCTTGGGAACGGCTCAGCTGCTTTTTCTCATCTTCGTCATGGGCAGTCATATTTTGACCTTTAGTGTCATGATGGATACAATCACAGATCATGGCACCTGCTCCATTGTATTTGGGATCGTTGGCTTGATAGTCTCGTTCGTCTGTGCCTTGCCTCGAACTCTTCGCAAGGTCTCCTGGCTCTCGTTTGTTTGTATGTATACCCCTGCCTCTTCTGCAATGAGCTCCTTGCTAACCATCAGCTACCATAGCTTTCGCAAGTATCCTTGCCGCACTCCTAATTACCATGATCGCCATTGCTATCCAGCGCCCGGGTAACGGCCAGATCGACGCGACTACAACAGTCAGTCTTTCAAAGGGGTTCCTAGCCGTGACAAATATTGTATTTGCTTATGGTGAGTACCAACCAGTCAGCCAGGCCTTGCAACTAATTTCTATGTAGCTGGCCATGTAGCTTTCTTCGGGTTCATTTCAGAGATGGAGACTCCCACGGACTATCCCAAGACACTATACATGCTCCAGATAACCGATACGAGTATGTATGTCATAGCTGCGGTTGTTATATACACCTACGGTGGAAGGGATGTGGATTCACCCGCCCTGAGTTCGACAAAGCCTATAACAGCAAAACTTGCATATGGAATTGCCATTCCTACGGTGCGAGATTTCTGGGACAGATTTCTACTTGGGACGGTTGCTAACTTGATATTGCAGATCGTCATAGCCGGCGTTATCAACGGGCATGTCGCAGCAAAATATATTTACGTCCGCCTGTTCCGGGGCACTGATCACATGAAGAAGCGCACATTCTTCTCGATCGGCTCCTGGGTTGTGATTACTCTGGTATTATGGGTGATAGCATGGATTATTTCCGAGGCAATCCCTGTGTTCAACACTTTGCTGAGTCTGATTGTGAGTGTCGCCGGGAAATCCAACTGAGACAGGCACTAACATGGATTCACCGAGTAGACTTCCCTTTTTGCGAGCTGGTTTACCTGTGAGTGATATCCAGTCCACACCAAACTCTTGATCGTGCTGACCTGGATACAAGATGGCTTAAGTGGTATATTCTGGTTGTTCCTGAACCGAGGCCAGTATGGGGCTTCTTGGAAAAAGATGGTTCTAACTGCTGTCAACCTGGTCATTGTCGCGATTGGCGCTTGCTTGGTACGTCCAATTTTCCAATGCTGGGCCATTTACGAGATTGCTAATATTAAGAAGTGTGGCATGGGCCTCTGGGTGTCTGGTAAGGCAATTCACGATGATTCAAGTGGTGCCAGCTTTTCGTGTGCTGCTAGAAGTGGATGAAGTCTGATGTCTCGGTCTACACAGCTTTCTGTGTGTATGCAATTATATAAACAGACATATTTCGCCTTGTCAACTTGTGAATTCATATCAGCGACCTCGTCATCAGGTGTTATTATTTCCCTGCATGGTATTTGTCTTTGAATCGGATCGTATTCGAACGTCCAGACGATATATATATTCAGGTTCACGCAACCACGTTCTGAAATAGAAAGATCACCTGCCTCAGCCTCGAACTGCCCGTAATATACTCATGTTTGAACTTCAATCCGAAAATACATATGTACGTAGCGATGTCGTCGTTCCAAGGTCAGTACCACGCATGACTCAGCCCAACGCCGATAGATTCTGATGCCATGACGTGTTGCAAGATCACCGGTTGTGGGTTCAAAAAGGAAACAATGGAATGGATTTCAATGACCTATTTCTCTGGGGTAGATCTACTGGAGTCCTTGCGACGCGTATATGAACAGGGTCACGGTGAGCTTCTACTCAGTACTCACAGTTGCTATACCACGAACGAACCACACGCCCTCAATATCATTATCTAGTTGTCTCTGCCATGGCCAATAAAGAGACACAAACTTCATTCTCCCCACATAGCACCCTGCAATCAGCGCATGATTCAGCTAGCTTGCGGACCGTGTTCGATGATGGCAACCCATACGACGTGGCCGATAGGTTAGAAAGCAACGGATCTGCAGAAAACAAATCCGATAAATCGCCAAATGAGCAAGAAGATTCGATCGTGGACTGGGACGGCCCAGATGACCCGGCATGGCATCCAATTTCCTTCCTTCGAGTTTGTACAGCTCCTCTGATACGATTCTAGGAGATGCCCAAGAACTTCCCGGCACGAAGGAAGTGGGTGATCACCATAATGCTAGGAATGATGACAGTTTGCGTTACTTTCGGGTCTTCGGTCTTCAGCACAGCAACAAAGCAGACGGCGAAAAAGTTCGGTGTCTCCCCAGAAGTCATGGTGTTGGGTGTCAGTTTGTTCGTCCTGGGCTTCGCCTTTGGCCCTATTATCTTCGGTCCCCTGTCTGAGCTGTACGGACGAAAGCGACCGTTATTTCTGGGCGTGTTTGTCTTCGCAATCTTTCAGATCCCCGTCGCGGTAGCCCAGAACTTGCAGACTATCTTCGTATGTCGCTTTCTGGGTGGACTTTTTGCCAGCGCACCCCTTGCCATTGTGAGCCTGCTACATTGTTCCCAACCTATGCCTTAACTCTCGCTAATTGGCATTTGTTCTCTGTCTAGGTATCCGGCATACTGGCTGATATGTTCCAGCCCGTAGAGCGAGGGATTGCAATGGCCGTGTTTGCCGCGGCAACCTTCATCGGACCGGTCGCTGGACCAATCGTCGGGGGGTTCGTAACAATCTCCTACCTGGGCTGGCGTTGGACGGAGTATATCACAGCCATTTGGGCGTTGGCCACCGCTGGCATCGGGCTCCTGGTAATTCCCGAGACGTTCGAGCCGAGGTTACTCACGCAACGCGCTCAGCGACTGCGACACAAAACCAAGAACTGGGCTCTCCATGCAAAGGCAGAAGAGAATGTAGTAAACTATCGGGATATCGCAGTACGATATCTCCTGCGCCCCTTCCAAATGCTCGTGCAGGAACCCATTCTTCTGCTTGTTACCCTGTATACAGGTTTCATCTATGCGTTTCTGTACACATGTTTCGTGGCATATCCAATCTCCTTCCAAGAAGAGCGTGGATGGAATGGTGGCGTTGGAGCATTGCCCTTTGTCGCTGTTATTTGTGGTGTTTTCTGCACTTGTTTGATTATCATTGCGTTCTCATTGACTCGGTATAGAGCGTTCATAATCCGCAATGGCCGGGTTCAACCAGAGGAGCGGCTGATTCCTATGATTATTGGAGGCGTCCTGCTGCCTGCCGGCATGTTTTGGTTTGGCTGGACCTCAAATCCTCACATTATTTGGGTTCCGCAAGTTGTATCTGGGGGCTTCTTGGGGTCAGGGGTGATATTGATCTTCCTGCAGGTACATTATCCCTATTAGAATATCCAGACACCATCCCTGAAATACTCACCATGATCACTAGGGGCTTAACTATATCGTCGATGTGTATCCTCTGTATGCCAACTCCGCGATCGCAGCCAACTCCTTCTTTCGTGCATGGCTGGGGGCTGGATTTCCTATGTTCGCATCGGGAATGGTATGTTTTTTCCCTTTACCGGCACTGCAAGAACGAGGCTGATCACAATGGATATAGTTTCACAACCTGGGCGTCCCTTGGGCGATGACATTGCTAGGTTGTCTTACCGCTGCCTTGTTCCCTGTGCCCATTGTGTTTTACATATATGGGCCAAAGATACGGTCATGGAGTAGATTCACCATGAAGGAAGAATGAAGGTCAAGCAGCGGCATGTTCAGGGCCGATGACCAGAGGTCCAGGGGGATTAGTATAATTTCATCCGACATATTCTTATAAATAGTGATATCCGTGACTTTGACCAGTAAAGTATGTCGATACAGACTGGCGTAGTATTATCAGGTGGACAATTGTCCAGGCCCTATTTCATCCCATCTTGGCACGAACCCCGCGCTCTAGACCCGAAGCCCCGAGGCCGGGGAGTTAGGACTCGGTGTCTATCGTCCAGTTTTTGAGCAGATGTGGACCTGGGGCAGCCTCGGCTAGGAGTTATCGTGACCCGAGGTCGCACTCCATCGGCCAGGTCCGATGTGGAGTAGACTCGGCTATGAAGACATGCATGATGCGGTCTGGCCAATCCCCGGATGCATTTCATGTGCAGGTTACCCCGGTTTTTCACCAGGGTTCAGCTAAGCTTCCTGGGCAAACCATGCAGCTTTAATCAAGCATTATCGCGTCCCGCGAAGGAGGAATCTGGGGAAAAGACTTTTAGCTAATATTATCTTCCCCAGTGTCGGCTCCCACTTCTACTCCACTTCTCATTGAAGACTTGGTCCAATACGTTTTCGGTTCCACACCATCGCCAATGGGAGCTGCGCTTCTTCCCCCCGGGGTCCCCGCCCCATGTACTGCCCGGTTCCACCACTATCACGATCGTCGGGTAGGCGGCGTTCGCCGTCTAACACTCAGATGAGTGTATATATGATGTTTACATCCAACCTCCAGTCGGCGTGGCATGATCTTGAAACTCTAGATCTTGAATTAGACTCCTTCAATACGAATATTGCACCATGGCGCCGTATTTTGGCCTTCGCGGCCCTTCGCTGAATAGGGCCATCATGTGGCTGGTCGTGTGTCCAGCCTTTGTGACTTATGGATACAATCAAGGCGTGATGGGAGGTCTGTTGACCCTGGAATCCTTCGCCAAGACCTTCCCGCAGATGAACACTCTCACTGCAACCGACGCAGAGAAGACCTATAACTCGACTATTCAAGGTAAGCCCGATCACCATCTGTGTGCAGATCAATCACAGACGGTTGGTATCTCCGTCGCTTGACTTGTTGCTCATCCTATATTCCTTCAGGCACGGTGGTCGCACTATATACCGTTGGTGGAATATTCGGTTCGCTATCATGCATTCAATTCGGTGACAGGCTCGGCCGCCGGAGGGTCATCCTGTTCACCTCCTTCATCTCGATGATTGGTGCTATCCTCATGGCAACATCCTTCTCCCTTCCACAATTTATCGTCGCACGACTCGTCCTCGGCTATGGCACCGGCGGTTACGTCGCTACAGTACCCGTCTGGCAGTCCGAGATCTCGAAGCCCAACAAGCGTGGCGCTCATGTAGTAACCGATGGTGTCTTCATCGGCGTTGGTATCACCTTCTCTCTCTGGGTCGACTTCGGCTTCTACTTCGTTAAGACCAACTCGGTTTCCTGGCGATTCCCCTTGGCCTTCCAGGTCCTGCTATCACTGATGGTTATGGGTTTTGTGATGCTCTTCCCCGAATCGCCCCGGTGGCTGGTGAAAAGAGGTCGCACCGAGGAGGCACGGGAGATTCTGGCGGCGCTGGACGACGTCGACCCTCAGTCGGAACAAATCACCCTCGATATCCGCGATATTGAGACCTCCCTAGCTCTTTCCGGAACGGGTTCGTGGAAGGATATGCTGAAGATGGGCGAGCAGCGACTGTTCCACCGCACTGTTCTCGCTTGTATGGGTCAGATGTTCCAGCAGATGTGTGGAATCAATTTGATCACCTTCTACGCGACGACCATTTTCGAACAATATCTGAAGCTTAATGCCGTCCAATCTCGCGTTCTCGCTGCATCCATGTGCCTAACACAGCCGCTGGGCGGCTTACTAGCCTATTTCACAATCGACCGTCTCGGTCGCCGCGTGCTTATGCTGTGGAGTGCTGTCGGAATGTCAGTGTCAATGGCCATCCTAGCTGGCACCACTTCCCTCCAAAATAACACCGGCAGCTTGGTCTGCGCCGTGGTATTCCTTTTCGTCTTCGAGTTCATTTTCACAGTCGGCTACTCTGGCTTAACCTTCCTATACGCCACAGAGGTCGCTCCCCTCCAGTGCCGAGCGTCTATAAGCGCCATCTCCGCTGCCGCCGTCTGGACGTTCAACTTCCTCCTCGCTGAGGTCACGCCCGTCGGCTTCGCTACCATCGACTGGCAGTACTATATTATCTTCGCCGTGCTGAATGCCGCCATCGTGCCAACTGTCTACTTCCTCTTCCCAGAGACGAACGGCCGCACCCTCGAGGAAATCGACGAGATCTTCCTGCAGTCGCACAGTATCTTCGATCCGCCCCGCATTGCTCGCTCTCTTCCCCGCATGCATGTTGCCGACGTTCATGGTGTTGATTCCAAGGAGGTTGGAAGTGGCGATGATGACATGGCTGAGAAGCCCAACATGTAGACCATTCACGAAGATATGAAATGAGGGTCCTGCTGGTTTATCGGGATATATAAACAGAATTCCGGACCGTGTCGCTTGAGCGACCAGTCATTATAGATTTGTCAAACGAAGCATTATTTGGTTGCAGATTATTTTCATCTTCCATTTGTATTTGAGGATAAATGCGCAGAGTGGAAGCGGAAGCGGCATATCGGCCCGACGATGCGACCCGCGTCTCACTCAGTCTCAGTTCTGTCTCACTTATACTTGGCACGGTTTCAGGCTAATGGTGCTGCAGAGTTTCATCGTGCAGACACAAGAATCGTTATTTCCGTGACTTATATGGAGGCCCTGCCGATCATTTCCGGTTTGTCAATTGCCCCTGTCGGGGGATCATGTTGAAGAAAGTAAGGCAAAAGAAGACAATGCATCGGGGCCCGTGATGTTTACTGCTTTGGTGACGGAATTACATGAACGAGGGCTTTTGAGAGTGGCTAAAGTCATATCCAAACCCGCCGGCTGTCAAAGGATTACTTCAAACAAGCCCGGGTAGCCCGGGTTTCATGGTCTCCATGGTCTCCGTGTTATTTCCGGCGTGTCTTGCCTGGGGATGTGGATATATAATAGCCTTTGGAAGGATGTATTATTGCTCGGAAGCAAACTGATCGCACCTCCAAACCGCCAAATATAACGCAAGCATACAACCATCTGGTCAAGATGCGGTCTCTTGCATGGCTCCTCTCCCTCCCAATAGTGGCCGAAGCAGGTGAAGTCCTGTGGAGCGGATTCTTCAACGCCTCCGCGACCGCTGCCGACTTCGACAAATGTAAGGGACTCCCGGCGGTTGGTATTGATCAACACTGACACACAAGAAGGGTCGTGGTCCAACCAAGTTGGCGATTGGCAGTGGTATATCCACGGCAGTGCCTCGACAGAAACGTACCTGGGTCTCTCACCTGATAACAAGAACCCTGCCGATAGCAGTGATGAACAGGGCATTCGGATCACGATTGTAGGTCCTATCTCAAGCTCGAGGGAACTAGAAGCTGACAACAGTCAGGACGGCACGTCGTTCTGGAATGGACAAACCATGGAACGATCTGAGATCATTCCCCAGACCAAGGCGGATCTCGGAAGCGGGCATCTGTTCTACCATTTCTCACTGAAAACAGAAGACACGAATGCACCGAATCCGAACTTCGAACATCAAATCGCGTTCTTCGAGGTAAAAGCCCCCTGCCTAATGTATCGAAGGGACCAACAGCTAACAATTGTCACCACCACAGAGCCATTTCACAGAGCTCAAATACGGCACTATGAGCGGCGCTTCCGGCAAAGACAACACCCTCCGCTGGTGTGTCGGTGGAGTCTCGAAGTGGGAAACGGACTTGGAAGCAGGGAAGTGGTACAACTTCGCCTACGAGATCGATTTCGATGCAAAGACTGTTGGACTGTGGGCATCGAATGGGGCCGATGACCTAAAGCAGGTTGTCTCGGCCGTTAGTGCGTCAACTTCGACAAACTCCGCGGATTGGCATGTCGGCGAGTTGCGCCTCGATAATGGGGGTTTGAATGCGGCTGCGGAGGATTGGTTTTGGTCTGGCATCTTTGTGGAGGAGGCTCCGATTACTCCTGGTATTTCCGGTCCTGCATGAGACATAAGTGTCGGTTGGAATGCACTCAGTAGTTATTTTAGATAGTGCTGAGGTGGGATCAACGCTCAAATTAGAAAGCAGACAAACAGGCAAATAGTTTGCAAAACTGCCAAACTTATCAAACAATCCAGTTTCCAAATTTGGGTTTGGCCATGACGTCAACGAAACAGGAGACGGATACGACAGAACTCTTGGAATACCCACAACATACATATGTAGGTAGCTCAGGAATGGAGTCATCAGACTATGTGTGGATTCATTTAAATTCGTGTAATGTACAAAGAGGGTATTTACCGCACAGTGTATCCACCGTCAATGAGCAAATCATTGCCCGTCATGTATGTGCTGGCATCGCTGACCAAGTAAACATAAGCACCCTTGAGTTCCTTCGCGTCACCATTCCGACCCATGGGGATCATAGAGTTCCAAAGGTCCTGAACATCCTTCGCGACGAAATCAGACAACCCGGTGTCAATGTAACCAGGCGAGATGCTGTTAACGCGGGCAAAGTCGCGCCATTCGTTGGCCAGCGACCGGGCAAGGTGAATCGTGCCCGCCTTAGCAACATTGTATGAGGTCTGTTCCTGTGGGAAGTTGGCAATGTGGCCTGACATCGAAGAGGTGATGACGAAGCTGCCAGTGCCCCGCTCCTTAAAGTGGGCACCAACAGCCTTGGCGCAGTGGAAGGTGCCGGTCAGATCGGTGTTGATCACTTCGTTCCAGTCCTCCACAGACCCGTCAAGGATGCCGCTGTCGGCTGTGCGCCCGGCGTTCGCAATGAACGCGTCGATCTTGCCGAAGTCTTTGATCACGTCTTTCACGAGGGTCTCCACGCTCTCCCAGTTGCCCACATCGCACTTGTACGGCTTGACCTTGACGCCGTATTCTTCGGAGAGTTCCTTGGCGTTCTTCTCGCCGCCCTCCCTGCGCGAGGCGTATGTGATGGCCAGGTCGGCGCCCATCTCGGCGCAGCCGCGGGCGGCTTCGATTCCCATGCCTCGGGGTCCAGAGGCTCCGGTTACAACGACAACCTTGCCCTTGAGGCTAAGGAGGTCGAGGAGGCGGTCGGCTTTAGGGACGGGGATAGGCATTATGGTAGATGGGGGTTTGGCGGTCGGAAGAGGTATGTCTGAATAGAGGAATGAAGGTCTAGGGATAAGAGATGAGAACAGTGGTATTTGATTTGGTTCTCCAACATCTGGACACGAAGCTGGCTTAAATATGTCTATACCCCGCTGTTGGGCCCATGACTTCATGTTCTGGCACTGATATCAGAGATCCCAGGTAAGTATAGCCGAGATAGGGACCTCCTGCGCCTGGCTTGATCAGGTTATCTGGTCTCATTTGTGGCAGCCAAGTTGGCATATCCAGTAATAACGTCGAATGACTTCGATCATGACAACCTTGGTGGAGACGGAGGGCGGGCAGTGACATCATGACCTGAAATAGGAAGCCGCTGTCTGTTCACCCATTTGTTGATTCTGTATCATTAGGTTTCAGATTGGCTTACTCAGTTTCTTCTTTAATTTATAATATTTTTATAATCAATAATTATATCTGATTCTTGCAAATGCCACACAATTCTAGAAGGCTCCTTCATTGATATCGCGTATTTCTCGATCACAACATGTCCAAGCCATCAGCTCTGGCCGTGGAGCATCGCCCCACTTTGGCACGCCAAGGAGTATAGAATTACAACTTGAAACCCTCTCACGCATTTAAAATATATCACGGCAGTCCATGGAAGTGCTGTGGGGTCTTCTAGCTTAAAAGTGTAAAAAGAAAGAGTGTCGAAGCTCTAAAAAGTCATGACGGTAACGACAATATGAGGGAATTCAAACGTCACGTAGAATCAGCTATGCACCAGGAACAAAAGAAATTCCCCGGCCACTTCCAGGGCTATGATACAGTAGAAGCATTCTTTTTCAGTTCATTGCCAGTATGGAGGATCAAGCCGCAGGAATCCCTCCTACTCAGCCAGTTCGAGGAGGTGGACATATACATCGATCGTCCACAGCGAGTACCCTGCACCATAACGAGTTTGAAGATTCGTTTTTCTCAAGGTATGCGCAAGTAGTTCACTTATAGCAATTGGGCTCGACTGACAATATTGTAGAGTCCGATCCTTCTTCCATCGAGACAGTCACATAGGTCATGTCGGGCGTCACCCTTTGCGTGGTAGCCAGGACATCGAGATACATACCTGGAGCGGCCCAGATGACCCAGATAACCCGTAAGACGTGAGAGTACCTGAATGGTCAGTAAATTTTCACTGACGACTCAGATTCAATTGGAGCAAAACTTATAAATGGGTGCTCACTCTGACGATTTGTTTCATGTCAGTCGCATCCGATCGTTTCACACTTAACTAGACAATACTGACCCATTCTAGTTCAATCCTGACAGGTCTTCCGGCGGGGTCCTACGGTGCCGGGAACAAATATATGGAACAACAATTCCATGTCCAAAATGAGCCCTTTCCAAACCTCGCATGGGCTACAACTTCTTGGAATATGGGCGCTGCATTCTGGCCTCTGATCTTTGTCCCGTTGACCGAATCATCCGGGCGTATGCCGGGGTACTTTGTTGCATATTTCATTCTAGTCGTCTCACTATTTCCTTCGGCCTTTGCGCAGAACTTTGCTACGCTAGTTGTTACTCGATTCTTTGGCGGCGGGGCCTCTTCGGTGTCTATCAACATTGTCGGAGGTAGCATCAGTGACGTCTGGTATGGCGCCCAAGCTCGAAGCTTACCGATGTCTCTATTTGGATTTACGAGTGTGGTTGGCATAGCTTTGGGTCCATTTATTGGGGCAGCGATTCAACAGATCCATAAAAGCAGCCCGTGGAGATGGTAAGTTGTGGTTTCTGATAGGTGGAACACTGCTGATAAAGATTCAGGATCTTCTACATTCAGATCATTTATAATGCTGGATTGATACCGGTCTTCTGGTTGATTCTTCGAGAGACGCGTGCAGATGTGATACTAAAGAAACGTGCCAGGAAGCTCCGCTTGGAGACCGGCCGTCCTATATACGCCGAAGCTGATTTGGACACCACCAGCGTCTTGAAGCTCGTCCAGATTTCATTCGAACGCCCTACACGGATGCTTCTCACGGAGCCCGTGGTCATCTTTTTCACCTTATGGGTCAGCTTCGCGTGGGGAATTCTCTTCCTCTTCTTCTCGAGTGTAGGCCAGACGTTTAGTGCAAACTATGGCTGGAGCACATTCCAGACCGGTCTGGTTCAGCTGGCCATATCGGTCGGAGCTGTGATTGGCACAGTTTTCAACCCTATCCAAGATTGGATCTACCTCAGATCTGCGCGCCGAAATAGTGAGCGTCCGGGTAAAGCCATCCCAGAAGCCCGGTTGTATACTTCTATACCTGGTAGTCTGTTGTTCGCAGGTGGCCTCTTCTGGTACGGGTGGGGTAGTATCGGGGACGGCTCTGTCCCTTGGATCGTTCCAGCGCTGGGAATTGGCTGTACTGGCGTGGGAATCTATTCTATCTACATGGCGGTGGTCAACTATTTGACTGATGCATACGAGAAGTACGCTGCTTCAGCGTTGTCGGCTGCTTCATTGGGGCGCAATACCTTTGGTGCTTTCCTTCCTCTTGCGTCCTTCCAGCTTTTCAATAACCTGGGCTATGGCTGGGCTGGGTCGTTACTCGGCTTTGTTGGACTTGCCCTGTCGGTTGTGCCTGTCGTGCTGGTACTTAAGGGGCCGGCAATTCGTCGGCAAAGCCCCTTCATGCGTGAGGCTATGTTTGACCCTGGTGACGACAGTGAAAAAGACCGGGCCTCGGATAAGACGGATGTGTGATAGGCCACTTTTAAAGGGAATTGGTGGACACGCGTCACCACTGAATGCCTATACACGAAACGAGAAGATAGGGGGATAATGTCTATGAATTTCACTTGAGCTAGACGATCTGTTTAGGTTTATTCCGTTAGTTGGAAAGCATTGGTTGTACACTCAAGACGAAAGCAGAAAGTAGCCTAGCTAGGATAAGTCATGTGGTAAATATATATATCTATAGAGAATATCGAGCACCGTACTCTAGACCGTAGAGTGAGGCGTAGGTACATCCGGCTATGTTGCTGCCTCCAATAGCATTTGCTCTATTCGTCATGTGCTAAATTTGGGAACTGCAGCTCCTAAATGTAGTTGATATTCGTCGCAAGTAGAAATTTGCAAATTTACTCTCGATGTTCAAAACTTCAGCCCCACAAGCTTCGTTGCGCCAAGACAAAACCACCTGTGCATTGTGTTGTGATAATATTCTTCTCGCCGCGCAGTATCGGCTCAAGACATATGCCCCGGGTAGAGTTCCCCTCCAACGAGATACAAAATCTGCCAAATCAATGTCAAGCAAGGATTAAAGCATCAAGCGAAAAGATGGCCGCGGTTTAGGGAACCACCTCGCGCAGGTGAAGAGCTCCAGAGATCGGGGCCTGACGCTCCGCTTAATCAGCCATCAGCTTCGTCCACGGGCAATCCCGAGGTCCTGTAGGGCTATATTGGGAAGTACCGAAATTTGTTTCCAATTGATGAATGATGATTCGTCTAGCCTGGGCGATCTTCCCTAAATTGAATAAGCTCGTGGAGCACGATTGCCAACGACCAGCTTTCATCAAGTGTTGACGCGGCGCCAAGCAAGCTTGTGTCGAAGATGCTCCATCTCTGCTCCCACTCAGGTCTAAGCTATCGAATGAGCAGGAACGTGGGTAATCCTGCTCGTTGCGGATGGCGTATTTCTTCAGAACGACACGCGTTCGGAGACTACGAATTGAGGTATAAATCCAGTGCGTCGCGGCCACGAGGTCCAGTCGTTCAGAAATCAACCATACAATCCTACCTCATTCAAAATGGTCCAGCTTTCCAGGTTCCTTGCCGTTGCAGCTGCATGCCTGGCGGCTCCTGCCATCGCCCACCCAGGAGAAAAGCACGATCCTCACGTTGTGAAGCGTGAGATCCATGCCCGGGATGCCATGGCCGCCCACGCTAAGCGATCCCTTAATGCTTGCGAGAACACCTTCCACGCTCGCGAGTTGAACAAGCGCAGCATCGCCCGTCGCTCGCAAACAGTCAAGAACCTCCGTCAGAAGCGCGGGATCACTGCTAGTAAGCCAAGTTCCTAATCCCATCTCTCATGAGAGACACGCTGACATCTGTATATCAAGATCCCCAAAAATGGCGCCGTGACCTTGCTGCCCTCGAGAAGTGGGAGGCAATTGAGCACAACCGCACTGGGATCCTTGATTACAGCCCTGCGACCCCGGAGTCAGTCGTCTTCGGCGCTAACACTAGCGCAGTTCTGACGCCTACTGTCACTGACGGTCCCTACTATGTCTGGGGTGAGGTCGTGCGTCAGAATGTCAAGGAGGAGCTGTACTCGGATGGTGTGGATGTCTTCCTCGAGGTGCAGTACATTGATGTCAACACCTGCAAGCCCGTGCCTGGAGCGGTCGTCGATATCTGGCAAGCCAATGCCACCGGTGTGTACAGGTGAGTTTCTAATGCCTATCGACGTGTTTAAACAATGCATTGAAATTGAAGCACGCATCTAACCGCTCTTATCATGAATAGTGGGATCTCGGTGTCAGGCAACTACGCCGCAGACGGCTGGGACTCAACATACCTGCGCGGAATCCAGCAGACCGACCGCGACGGCGTCGCAACCTTCGATAGCATCTTCCCGGGGCACTACGACGGTCGAGCCACGCACACCCACCTGCTCACTCACCTGAACGCAACCCTCCTCCCTAACAAGACCATCCTGACCGACACCGGTAGCGTCGCCCACATCGGCCAGCTCTTCTGGAACGAGGTGCTCCGCAGTGCCGTCGAGGACACCTACCCCTACAACACCAACACGCAGGATATCACCTCCAACGCTGAGGATATGTGGAGTATCGTCCAGGCTGATAGCGCTTACGATCCCTTCCCGGAGTATATTTACCTCGGTGAGGGGCTGGACGATGGGTTGTTCGCTTGGATTCAGATTGGAATCAACACCACCGCCGATTACACCGATAACTCGTACTACAGTATTGCTGCTTTCCACGGTGCTGGTGGTGGCTACGCGCTTTCTGACAGCTCGGTTGGTGGCGGTGCAGGTAGTGGTGCTCCGTCCGGTGCCTCTGGTTCTCCTCCTAGTGGTACCGCTATGCCTAGTGCATCCGACTCGCCTAGTTCCTCTACTTGAGGGACTGGACGAACGAGGGAATGCCTGAACCCAGTCTTCCGGGGAACTTGACAGCTACGTTGCTGTGGAAGGTGAAGACCCGCCCCTGGAATTCCATCGGTGAACCTGTTTGGTAGGCACGCACGGTATGTAAAAGATCATCCCTTGCGTACAAACAAACAGATATTGTATATAGGCCACATTTCATACCGACGTTTTGCACATGTATCACCTTGAATTCCACCGTAAGGAAGACTACTGTAATCTCCAGGAGCGTAGCCAAACCCCGGCAAATAAGTTAGTGCTCGATGGAAGTGTACCGAACACGAACAGTCGACCCCCTGAGCGGGGTAAAAAATGGTTGTGGCGGGGATAGCGTGCAAACGGACGCGCACGGACGGGATGATTTTGGAGATCATGAAAATCATCGAAACGGGAGTACGGCAAGGCTTTCATGTCTTCGATTTGTTGAGCCAAGCCTCTGTACCAAACGCAGGTCATTGACATTTGTCAAAGGCACATTTTTTTTTCAAGACGGGGTGCGTGTATGGTACTCAGCTCGATGGGGCAGGTCATTCGGACACATTTAGGGTTCCGGTATTCCTACCCTGGAGCCTTCCGTTTGGATACATCAGATAATTTCCTCCAGAGTTCCGATATGATAGCCTGAGTTTCACTGTCATATGGCTGAAGAACCCCAAAATTCAGTATAAACTAAGGTTGTCCACTTTTCCACGGTTGGAAGGTGTCGGACCGTCCATGGAATTGGTGTGCCCCTCACACGTTGCGGTTTCCGGGATCAATAAGGTTGGACGTTCCACTGAAACGTCACAGCTCCATCAACAATGGTACGCGGAGGACCGATGTGGTTATATCACCGCCAGGTTCCAGGGTTATATTTGACTGTTACAAAACGGGAGCCGCCGGAGTCCTGAAGAGGAGGAAAGCCGGCAAGGCGAACCTTGGAAACAAAATGCACGTTATGAGCATCTCCCCATACTCTCCAATTCTTCGGTAGACCTTGGAATCCAACCCCCGTTTAACGGTTGGTGCGGACCAGTAGACACAAAAATTATCACCAATCGCAAAATATAGAAATTAGGTGTCTTTTGTGTAACTTTCCTATATAAATGACTTAGACGCCTATGGACACCATAGACATTAGGTAATGTACCTTTGTTGCCAAGGTTGTCCCTTGAAATAGTTTCGTTGAACTTTGGTGGACAATATTGAGCACACAAAGAAGGCATGTTTCCGCACACAATCTCTACGTATCATGAAATATGATGTATAAAATCAATCCTAGCATTAGATCCACTGAATAGACTCTTTCTTTAGCTAGTTCGAGGGTCGGGAAATGCGGTGCCTACAATATTGTAAGTATCGTTTGTATGGGCGATAGTGTGGGGCACACCGGGCATTGATGGCACGGTTAATAACTTAAATTTCAATGGAGCAAAAACACTCTAGGCTGCTCTAAGTGACCTAAGTGACCTAAGTGACCCCAAACTTGCCCGCCCTTTTGGGTCGTCTCGTGTGGCGATCCATTGAAAATGGACTCGATCCGAAGATCCAGTACTCATATGCCCCCACTAGCGAAATATTATTCACTGATTGCTGTCTCAAGGGGTGGCTCCGTTTTCCAGCACCGATGCCCACTTCGGGTAGGTTGAAAATAGAAAAGGTCGGGGTCTAGAGCGAAGTCAGGGTCTATTGAAGTCAGAATAGCCGGCCATATGGAGATCTTCAAATATATCCACGAGGAATTCCCCATTTCCTCTGATTCTTTTCGGCACTTGCTTTCTATAGGCGCGGATGGGATCCCCATGTCCTCTGTTCCTTCATTATGGGTAAAATTGAGGTGCTTGAGGGGGTCAACGATGACAGCCGAAGCAAGGCGATTTTGATCGTCACTTCCGTCTTCTTCGCTATTTCGCTATTGAGCGTTATGCTAAGATGCTTCGTTCGCACACAAGTCGTCCGTGCTTGGGGGTGGGATGATGGTACTATGGTCATAGCTATGGTGAGCCACCTGTACCTTCCACAAAATGAACAACAACTAATACCACCCCTCTTATAGGCCCTGAACACAGTCTTCGCCCTCTGCGGAATAGTTGGTTCTAAATATGGCCTCGGGAGGAAATTGGCTTATTTTACCCAACACCCAGATGACTTGAACCGCGCATTGCTGGTACGATTCCAGCCCTAGCATCTCGAACGCAAGCTCACATACTTCCAACAGTGCTGGTGGACAGGCCAACTCTTTTACGTATTGACCTGCGTCGTCGCTAAGATCTCGATCATTATCGCCCTCCTCCGCATCACTGTCTCCCGCGTCCACGCCTACATCCTCTACGCCGTTATAGCTCTCGCCACTGCCGTTGGCCTTGTCTTTTCCTTCTGCACCATATTCGAATGCTCCCCCGTCGACTATTTCTGGAACCGGGCGCAGCCTACCGCTCATGGATCGTGCATCGATAAAAATTCCCTGATCGGTATTGCGTACTTGTATAGTGTCGGCGCCGCTATTACCGACCTGACTATTGGATTGCTTCCTGTGGCGCTGATCTGGGACTTGCGAATGAATCGCCGCACTAAGGGTGCTATAGTCGTGATTTTGGGGATCGGTTGCATGTTCGTGATTTCGAGGCACTTGTCTTTAATCTATACGGTGGCAGACGCTAACATCCCTGCAGTGCGAGTGCTGCCGTTATTATTCGCATCCCCTACATCCCCACCTACAAGGAACCCGATTTCCTATGTACGCGCCACCCTTTCCTTTCCTCAATTTTCTCCAGACACTTCCGACTAACAACTAATAGACGCCACTTACCAACTCTCTATCTGGTCAAACGTCGAAGCGGGCATCGGCATTACAGCAGGCTGTCTAACAACCTTCCGACCTTTGGTCCGCTTCCTCCGCGACGGCTCCTCTGATGGGGTGAGCCGCACACGAAACACGTTTCCCTTGTCCAACAACCTCGCTGGCGCCTTCCACCGCTCCGGGCCGTCGCAGCAGATGTCCCGTGATGACGCGCGCCAGCTCTGGACTGGCAGAGGGAGCGACGAATACCACGGCGTTACGACTACTATTTCCACGGCTCGACAGAAAGAACTCAGTTCCAGCGAAGAGGACCTGGCTCCATGTGCTAATGACGATCCCGAGGCTCCTGGGTGGAAGGTTGAGAGGTCTGTTCGCGTGTCCGTGCACAATTCATAACTGGGCAGGTCTAGGCCCTATAATATTTTTAATCTGATAAATTTATGATAATTATTATTTCGGTACAATCGCCCTTTTCCTACCCATTAGCACGAAACATGCGGGTTTTTTTTATATGGCCCCATTGCGGGATCAACAGCCGATCAAGATGCGCCGCTTAAACGCGCCGTCTTTTTGGCTGTTCAGCCGAGACACCCAGAGAAGTGACCGGGGACTCTGCAATATATGGTTTACCCCATCATTAGACGGTCCAGACTTCTGGTGCGACTGCCAATGGTATGACATGTCTATCTATTCATAGGCACAATAGTCAATTGCTCCGGAATGTGAATTTGAATTTCTAGTGGGCCAATATTTGTGGCAAAAGCAAAGAAATAAAATGAGACTAACGATTTTGCCCTTTCTCCCAATTTTTTCTCTTACGCGAATTATACTAGTCTTGTTCTATATCGCCAATATTTGCTGATATTGCCGACAATCCTGCGATGTACCATTTTCATTGGTGTTTAGAACTGCTGCTAGTTTTAGCCAAACGGGGCAATTATATGTTCCGCAAGGCTCCATAAGGGACCGACAATTCTTTTACTATGTAGTCTTGGAAGTCCGCTGTTCATTAAATTCACTATATGCTAAAACATGCTAA
The DNA here is from genome assembly GCA_911456345.1 of Penicillium egyptiacum. NCBI lineage: Eukaryota > Fungi > Ascomycota > Eurotiomycetes > Eurotiales > Aspergillaceae > Penicillium > Penicillium egyptiacum. The sequence continues at coordinate 293,917 of CAJVRC010000876.1, read as the reverse complement.
GTCAATCACACATGGCATCATATATAACCGCCTGGGTTGTATCCCCATCGTTTATTGATTTCATTCATTGGGCTCCTGCGGCTTCTCGCGCACAAGACCCTCCTCCGACTCAGAAGGCCGAACTGCATAAGGATCGACAACAGTCGAAGCAAACTTGTTCGCCTTGATCTTGCTGGCAAACAGGATATCCAGCTCCGCGTACGTGCGGTTCTTGGCCTCGGGAAGACGGAAGAATGCCCAGACAAAGGCAGCGAGTGCTGTGCCACCCCAGAAGAATCCACTCTTGCCGGACGCGTTCCACGCTGTCGGGTTCATGAAGTATGGATGGAGCACCTGTGACACTACGTTGACGATCTGGTATGCGGTGCGTGCAAGACAGACTGTCAGCGGGCGCAGACGCACTGATGATGTCTCCGAGACAATGGCGTATGTGATCGGGCCGACGGTCAGAGAATAGATTAAGAGCCAGAAGAAGCAGAGTCCGGCTTGCGCCCACATAATTCCGTTCGCGGATGAAGACACGTCAAGGATACCGATCAGGAAGAGTGTTGTACAGAGGAGTCCCTGCCCCCAGACGTACAGCGTACGGCGGCCGAATCCGGTGATCAGCCACCAGGAGAAACAGGTTCCAACAAAGGCAATGCCAGTGCAACCAACGCCGAGCTGGAAGGAGTGATTTACGGACAGACCGGCCTGGGTGAAGAAATAGGCAGGTGAGTAGGCGAATGTACTACCGGACAGAATCTGGCCAACGAAGGCCATGCAGCAGATCTCGGTGCGGCGCAGGTCAACTCCCTTGAAGCAGTCATAGTAGGTGGTGCCGGCTTCGATCTCGGCTTCGAGCTTGATCGTGTGCACCATCATCGCGAGTTGGCCGTTGATCTGTTCTTCCGTCTTCGTGCCGCCCAGTCGGCGAATGCTGCGCTTCGCGTCTTCCAGGCGATCTTGCCGGACGAGCCACCAGGGGCTCTCTGGTGCGAGCCAACAAATAACCATCAAAGGAACGGGCCAAATCCACTGCAAGCCGAAGGGGATACGGTAGCCCCATTGGTCCTTTCGGTCGACGAGTCCGTAGAGGACACCAGAGGCGATCAGCTGGCCGATGGCCCAGCACAGGTTGACATAGATGGTGAGGTATCCGCGCAGCACGGTGGGGCACACTTCAGATGCGTAGGCCGGTCCGATGGTAGCGAACACTCCCCACGAGAGTCCGCAAAGGACCTGGCCTGTCACGAGTACTCCTGCGGAGTTGGCGAAGAATGTGACGAAGATTAAGGCATTCAGGAATATAAGGGCGACGAACATCACAATTCGATAACCGTACTTGGACGCACAGTATCCGTTCAAGATACCACCTGTGATCATGTCAGTCTTTGTCTTTGGGCGATAATCGACACGAGAACCCACCGAAGATACATCCAACCGTACTGGCCATGTTTAGGCCGGTCTGCCAAGGTGCAGATACCTGCCACCCGATATCACCGCCATAATCCTGTCCATACTTTTGATTAAACGAGGGGTAGGCGAAGAAGTTGGCCATCAGGATGGTATCGTATCCCTCCATGATAATGGACACGGAGATCAAAACAGACCACATAACAGCCTTGCGGTTCTCACGCAAGGCCTGCATCAGCGTCTGCGCGTGCTCATCGTCGGTGGCCTGTCTGGCCTCGTTGACGGCGCCATGGCCCAGGGTATCTTCGACATGGTTGACGGCACTCTTTTCCACCGCAAGCACAGTATCAACAGTCGATGCCATGGTGGGCAATTGGATGCTAAATTTCAGAAGAGGGTACTGTCATATATATACTTTAATTTTCGAGACATGCTAGCCGCTAGGATCGTCCTCATTTGCATTAGCGTGCATGTTTGAATTCGGGTGCATCTGGGGTTGCGGAGAAAGCGAGGGCAATTCTGCGCCGTATCTCCAGACAGCGATCAGTCAACCGGTTCAGGTTAATTCTTCACCTGGTATTCAGGCTAATTGCTGTGCAGGATAGAGTGTAGAGAGATATTGTGTGAAACTTGCACCTATCGGCGGGAAGAATATTGACATGTGGAAACTCTGGTATCCAATCACGCGGTCAGTGGTGCTGTCTGGGGAAGCAAGGTTGGGGGGAAATACGAGTGGCGATATGATTGGACCCTTCTGGTTAGCGCTAACGCCCCCCGGAATGGAGGAAATGAAGCTATTCCCTTCCTGTAACGGGCACGCAGACCGAACCTGCATTTCGGGAGACGCCCAGAACAAAATCAGAAACCCTGTCAAGACCTTCCCCCTCTATTGGAGCAATAATATGTCAGGTGTCTTGTCTGGGCCCATCGCACGGGTAATATGGAGACCCCCCCGGATTCCCGAGATCCGATGGAGGAACGGTCTCTTCTTTATTCTGGTGAATATGGGGTTTTCCGTTACTTTGGGCAGGGATCTGTTCAGTCAGCTTCGAACTTGTAGCCTAGATCTCGTCCGATCGTCACGTGGCTATACACGCTTGTCGCTTCTTTATAACAGGCGAATGGAATCTGCAATCCTCTCAATCTGGTCTCTCATAAGGAGTATATACTGGATTTTCGGCCAATAATAACCAGCTTGGTGATTTAACTAGCTGGGCTTCACAAGTAATACCCGTATAGATGAACACATAGTGAGAAACATCTTTGGGCCCCTCCGTCCGGGTTTCTGACAAGGCGTGTAATGGCCTGCATCTGATAAGTGTCTCCAAAGAGATGATAATTGATTGGTGAACGATGGACAGTAAATGGATCGTAATCCCAGGCAGGTTTGGCTGATGGATGATGCCGCTGCCTCAGGCTCCCAGGGGGAAGGCACGATGGGCAATGACCTCATTTGCCCCAACCTCTACCTAAGCTATGCCTTCACCCTTCAACTGACCATGTATATATCGTGATATTCGAGACACATGGAATGCTACAAAGCTACGTCGCATATGGCGTGATTCCCCTTACCGGTTACTAACACCTATTTCAGGCTCAAATGATATACATGGGCGTCTATATGAAGGTATACCATTTGGTCAATACACAATAAGGTCAGTCACCAATCTTCGTTTTGTTAGATGATGTATTAACATTCTATCGCTTTTTACCAGTGCCAAATCCAGGTGTTCTACAGAGTCATATTAACGCTCACAGATGGAAGAGCGCCGCAAGAATTGATCTGGGGCTACCTTTCTCTCTAAAGCGGCTGGACCACCAGTGGTGACTGGAGCCCAAACCTACCAGCATGATAAATTCTTGCTGCATTGGGGCAGAAGGAAGTTGCTGAATGTATGCTAGCGTTTTTGAATAACGGATACAGCTGATTCAGATGACAATGACAAGAAAAAGAACCATGTGATTTTGAAGCTGCTTTTCAAAAACACGATCACCGATAGCACGTTATATGCACCCTCTAGAACAGCAATCGTCAATGAAGGGCTCTCGTGTCCATGAGACGCTCTTGGCCTTGACGAAATCCAGCGCAGAATACGACTCTCACGACCCGATCATGGTGCGCTATGGGGAACAAATTGTGGTTGGGAACGAGGTTCGGCTTTTATTGACCAAGAGAATCAACTGAATACAAATGTATTTAAGAGCACACAATCTCTAAACCGTGGGGTCAGTGGTCGAAACAAGGGAAGACCGCATTTGACAAAGTGGAAACTCGTTGGATCTTTCCCGTTCCTTTTACACCATCAAGAAGGCTTCCCTCGGTATTGGCTTTGTGGTATAGGATGGGAGGATGCTCCAGGAAAAGCGGCGTACGATACTATAAAAATCTCCCTTCACTCCGAGTTTTTTCTCCTCACTGTTTCCTATGCTACCAATGCAATGCTCGTTATATGCAGCCTTTGCAATCATGGCTCCATTTCCATTATTTCCCACCGAACTCGTCAGTCGGATTTCAAACAACCGTCGTGGGCGTGGATCACCTGAAAATCATTATTCCTTCAAGCCAGGGGGGTCTTCCAAGCCAACTCTTAACTCAGAACCTGGTCTCATCAAATTCTACTACATCGCAACCTGAAATCACAAAGATACGATCAAATGTCGCCCTTATTCATCACCCTTCGATTTGCGGTAGAACTATCGAGGGATAGTAAAAGGAGAAGAAGACGCACCTAAACTTCCTCTTCGCCGGCAGAACTCAGATTCGGCTTATCACATCCTTCGCATCGCCGCCCAAACCCAGCGTTTAGCATACGTACGTCTCTCTTGACACTAAGGCAAGGATTGGGTAGTGCTCTAGGAGCCTCGCCTATTGAACACCAGAGGCGAATTAGCCTTTTCCTTACTCCGCAGTAGCATCGCGTGTACTGGGGGATATGGCCCGAAGATTCAGGTACGTCCTCAGTTTCACTCAGTGACCAAAAGCAGAAGGCGGCAAAGGGTCAGTACTAACCTTGGAAGAGGAACCAGATATTGTAATGACGGTATGTCTATAAATATCAGAGACGTCGCACTTTATCATTTCTTATTGTCCTACAAATTCCTACTCCTTTAGCCCTTCTCATATATCGATTTATGCCATGACAATGTGCAGTGTTGAGGGACATTTGCGAGGCTAGTGTATAAGGTGGACATAGCAGCACCACCAATATGCATTCACAGGGGTATAATAACAGGAAACGCAACACCCAGACCCATATAATAGCTCAAAGAAACAACCAAACTCAGCTCCCATCAATCCGAATCAATGTCTTGAACTCATTATCCCGAATACTGGTCTCTGGAATCATCAATCGTGGAACCCAATACGGCTTCATATCCGTAATGCTCACGTCCCTCCCAGCTGAATGCACACTCCAATTCGTCTGATTGTTTGATCCGAGGAACAGGCCATCAACGAGTTCACCGTTATGATAGTGTCTGTACGCCTGTACAGGCTCGGCATCGGGTTTGCCCCAGACGAGTCGCCCCGTGCTAGGGTGATGGTCTATCCCAAGGGCGTGCCAGTTCAGGGCGCCCTCACCGGGACCGGAAAGCACGTATCCTTCGATTGTGTTTAGGAGGCCGTTGCAGCGGAGCTGGGTTTTGATGTTGTTGTTGTCGCTTACGATCGTGATCTAAATCTCTGTTAATCATCTTCGTCCTTTTTATTGGTGTATTGGGCTTTGTCCATAGACGGGAACTTACAAATCCATGCTCGATGGTGTTGGGTGTGTCTTCTCGTTGTCGTGTGATGTCATTACCAGACTCAAAGCCCTCGATGCTGCATAGCCCTCCAGTCGCAGTTTCATTGTAGCAACTGTCCACCTTGATTGTCCAGGGCCCGGCCATCTTTGTGTCATTGTCGTATGATGGCAGCCGGGAGCAGTCTGTGACGGGCTCGATGAAGAGGTCTCGCTTCCATGGTCGTGCACTGGCGAGTAGAAATAAAGACGCGAACACAGCACTAGTAAGCATGATGAAGACTGTTGTGGAGGAGAGTACGAAAGGACGTTCAGTTTTTGCCATATCGTTGCACAGAAAATCTGTGAATCTTTATATTTTTGCCTTTGGGGCCCAGTTCCATGTTTCATAAATTCCCTCTAAGCGTCATTCCAGTAAATTCTACGGAGTATTCAAATAAGGGTCCTAGGGTTTTCTGTTTCTAGGCTCCAACAAATAAAGCCACCACGCTTCTTTGTTTAAGTCCGGGGCCAAAGAGGATTTTGCCCTTTATTATTGGTGGAGAGCTCGGCCTCAAAGGCTTCCTGTTTCTAACGGGGCTGTTTAATTGGAGACACATGTATCCACACTACTGTAAAAGGCTTGAGTCAAACTCTGAAATACAATAGCCTGCCGTGTGTCTTGGATCGATTTTATCGATTTTGTCTATTTTAGATGAAATTGTCTCATGACACACTTCCAAGGTTAAAATAGTTAAAATACCCTTGGGGTGTTCACCAATCATACCTTGGTTCGCTGAAGGCTTGGTGAAAACCTTCTTTTCGAGGGTCTCACTTTTGCCTCCCACGTGTATTCGTTTATATTCATAATCTGTCTCACAAATATCGCCCGATATTTTAATTATCCACATAGTACTCCGTATTGATCTAGTATGTACCGAATTTTAGGCCGATGCGAATTTCCCGATCGGGGTGGCGCCACTTTCTGGGGGCGAAACCAGAATACGAAACCATTGGGTAATCAAATACTTCAATTTTTGTTGGACTTGTATAAGAGTTTCGATACGATGGGCTCTTTCTCAAACTTCCGCATCGAGGTCTGCTAACGATCCTCACGCCCCAAAGGCTTCTGCCCAACTTTCTCTACGTTCCTTCTCTTATCCTCTGTGGACATGCTAGGATCATTCTTGATTTGTTCCTCGGATGACGCTGGTTCTTCTCCTTCGTGAGTTTCGCTGGCGACTTCCCTCTGGTGCGAAGGGGAAACCGGGGACTGAGTAGAGCGCGTATCGGCGATGTCGGGACGCCGACCTTTCAAGCCTCGAGATTTGTTGATGGCTTGAGATTCCGGCGAGCTGGAAGCCGGGTCGCTCACTTGGGATGATTGCGAGGTGGAGCTGGCATAGAATCTCGATAACGGGGTGTTACCTAGACATGCTGTTAGCCAAGCTCTTTTTCAAGAGCAAATAATCTTACACAACGTGGTTCGAAGTGTACTGCGCGGGATTGTCCGCACAAGAGGGCTTGCGTTGATGGCCATATTGATGATATAACTTCAACGACTCACGGAGGCTATTTAGATAGTGAAGCTTTTGGCGGGCAGAGCGATGATTCTGCTATCTTCCAACTCTCGTTAATACATCCAGTAGTCACTATATATTCAGTATCGACCAATATAGTGATGTCAATACGAATATGATGTAAGAACTTTCTCATTCCCACAATCCAGTTCAAACGCCCCCTTAAGAACAAAGCAGTGGCCCAATATTTATTCGCAATCGTGGAGAAATACGTCGAAAAATGGATGGCTTTATATCATTATCACTGTCAATAAAGGGCTGTTTTAGATTTATGCCATGGAAGGATTAACACGCAGAAAACCAGGGCTTAGCCAACCAACTAGTGGGGAAGGTGGAAGCCACTTCATGATGGCGAGCAAGCGCTTTTTGCAAAAGGGGGGGGTTCAAGATAGACTCCTAAGTATGGATGCTATTCGTAGAGTTTGCATGCGAGTTTTAATATAAAATAGCCTAGGTCAATGAGAAGCAATGGTACCAAATTCACAATCAAGCCACTAACGGTTTACCCTACTTTTGTAGTGTTCATTTAATCAAATGAGAAAGCGGAAAACTCATATGTCCAGTATATTCTTTACGGTATTCCAGCCGGGTAAGGTGTCCGGACTCCCAGGCTTCGCTCCATAAAACTATGATCTTCATTTGCACAAGTTGGCCCCCCGCCGCTTGTAGTTATGCGTTCGGCATTATTGGTTACCAAATTAACACGTTGCAAGTACCTGCTCTCGGCGCGTCCCTTCTGGTCTTCCAGTCCCAGGAAATTGCCAATTGTACTGGCAGGGTTCCGAGCCTCACAATCAAGTCATACATAAGCTGCACGATCTAAGACTCTTCGAAAGTAATGGTAGACACAGTCACGTACAGCAATATGTCCCAATCCCGCATCTGCTGTCTCAGTCGTTCCGCCCTTGACGAACCCGGGATCCCCCAGCCGGATCCTCCACCGACGTTATTTGCCGGCGTGGGTTGAGCGCTAGCACCGCCAGAGGGAGTAGCGGTGAATGGATGATTAAACCTCCTGGCAGTGCCATCTGCCATTTTGATAGAGTGAGGTTTGAGCTACTATATGATCTGATAAGTTAGTGGCAGTGCTAAGGGGACATGTCGATACTATGATCAAGGCGAGCAAGGGTTTCTAGATGCAGAAAGGCAACAGGCAGTGCTGATATAGAGCTATCTCGGCAAGGTTGGAACTGAAATCGGCCAGGATATAGGAGACCGCCGTTAGCTCCGCCGGCTGTGATACAATGATGTGGGGAAAGAAGGGGGGAAGCCACCAAGAGTTTATTCCGTAAAGGGGAAGAGAAAAAAAAATGAGGCTGAGGTGCCACAAAAAAAAGGAGAAAATCGAAATAGCAATCTCGCTAGGCTAGTCATCTTAGCACGGTCGCATTAATCAGGTGGAAGCCTAATCCGGCCCTAGAGTCAGATGCACTTGCATTGATAGAGTCGCCATTATAGAGGTGCACTCACACTCATCCAGATGAATAGCGATCTTCGGTTCTTTCCACCTCGCCTAAGACCTTGTTGGGCTGCGAAGCGGAAAGGCGGGGACTGGTGCCGGAACACGGGGCCCAGGTCTAGTACAGCAGATGTAAGACCCCGAAAAGGGTCTCAAGGGGAGGCTCATAGGAGTCAGGATCCTTCGTATATGCAGTCTAATATGTTGTAATCTACTCGCGGGAAAGAAGGCCTTCAGCCTCCTGAGCATCCTCGGCAGGGCCATGTGACTTGCCAAGGGTTTCAGCCATAGCCAAACCTTCACGCCGGCCCTTGTCTGCATTAACCATCCACACGAGGGGAATTGGGAGAAGGATCAAAATCGCCATGAAGAAAAATCCACTTCGGATTTGGCCGGTCGCATCAACAAGAATACCCACAATAGCCGGTCCAATGAATGAGCTCCCCTTGTCCGTAGCAGCATAAAGAGCGTAGAACGCAGCCTCACTACCTGGGGGAATTAGAAGCCCGAAGAATGACCGGCAATATGAGGCTAGTCCACCCGACACTACTCCGTGCACGATCGCTAGCGGGAATATCTCCCACGGCTGTTGTAACCCGAACACACCCCAGTTTTTAATGAAAGGGATGTAAGCAAGCAACCCGTAGAGTGGGATCATCTCAAACAGGCCAATGCACAGGATGATCGTGTGGTTAGGCTGCAAGCCGAAGTACCGAGATACGTGAGGCCAAAGGAAGGCACCGGTCATCCCGGACAACGTGGCGGTGATCGAGAGCAATCCGATCAGCGGCGTGCTCAGTTTCAGTTCCGTGCGTGCGAAGAGGATCGCCGTTCCGGACACAGTGGCCATCGCGTCGGAGAGTAGGAACCATGCTACCAGGAAGATGAGGACTTCGCGCAGTTTGCTGACTACTTTGACGGTCTCCCACAAAGATTTCCAGGCAAACCCGACCAGTCGCAGCCAGGCTCGCCATCTGGCTGTCCCTTTGGTGGAGACTGTATCCAATCGAGGCCCCGGCCGTGTCTTGAGCAAATTACGAGTCACCAAGGTGAATGCGCCCCACCAGATGCCGACCAAGAGCAATACGAAGCGCATGGGAAGAGTGGCAGATACTTTTGCAAGTGAGGTCTTGGATAATGTGAGCAGCATGATAATGCTGATGATTTGCACGAATACTGCTGCACAATATCCAAGACCGATGCCTCTGGAGGAGATTTTGGTCGACAGCTGTAGTTCCGGTGAGGACGAGGGCGGGCCCTTAGGTCCCAATCCACCTTCTAGAGAGCTCTGTGGCTGCCCCGATGGCTGTAGCCCATCCAAACTATCATTGTCGGCATCATCGTCACCCGAAGCATTTCCTTCCGAGTTGCCTCCAACTCCGTCAAAGCTCGACATTTCCGCACCGTCGTCCCCCTTCCCATATTGCACAGATGCGTCATTGGCGACAAGCACAGGCAGGTAAGAGTTCAATACCACGAATGATGAACCGAGACAGGTCACGCCGATGACGACCAATATCGATCCAATGATGAAGAGGGGCGGTGCAATGAATACAAACGACATGCTCGCGAGCGCACCGGTGAATCCGAATACCATAAGCAACGTCTTGCGGTTGTTCTCTAAACATCCAATCGGACAAAGCTGACGTTAATTTCTGTCCTTTCTTTTCGCGTTATCCGTTCTCAGTCTGGCGTTCTGCAACCATACCGTAATCGGCCAGCGCGCTAAACGATATGAGTGTCAGCGCCTGGATGAGTACTGCCAGCGAGAAGGTGTACATGGCGAAACTGGCGGTGTTGATCTCGAGGCCGAAGACCGGGACCACACATTGGCCATTTTCAGCACTACTTGTGCTATTCCCTGCGGATGGTCCGACACAAGGAAGGCGGCTCGTTTGTAGGGTGCCTCGCTCTCGAGCTAATTGTTCCAAGGTGAGGGGTAGGAAAGAGCCTGGTACGATAAGTAATTTGATTTCTTTTTTCTTGGAGATATCGCGTTACGGACCTACACCACACACCGCGAACACTTCAGCCGCAATCCCGTACGAGTACCATCCTAGGATCTCCCTGCGGCTCGTTGGGGTGGTATCTTCACTGGCATACCGTGGTGGTCGCTGCTGTGCGCCTTCGTCTAGCGACGGGGACTGGAAGGCAGCAGATATATAGGATAGCATGGGGAAGGGGATTGTTCAAATTCTCCCAAGGATTCCAGAAATCACGAACCCAGGTACACGCGGATGTGGGCGGAAGCCAACAATAAACATTGCCGGTGATGTCATAGGATCGGCGGCGTCTGTACCCCTTTGGGAATATCTTTACTTTCTACATCCACTGCCCTATAAACATACACAGATGAAGACCTGGGTGGAGCGGTCCAGCCAAAGCAAAATTTTGGGCCATCCGTGAGGCTTCTTACATCTGTCCTTTCATGATATATTTCTAACCTATCTCCAATTCGAGATTGAAACCGATACATGATATGCTCCCTGCCTAGGTGGTTCCAAGTTTGAGGCGAGATCTTACTAATCGCGGCGACGTCAACCTGCAGTCACACTTAGTTAACTACAAGAGTGTCCGATATATTTCGCGATTGATTCAACCTGTCACCCTTCAGCATGCCTGATTCTGTTTTCCTTCTTGGTCCTGGTTTTATAGGAGGGGAGATCATAGACCTCCTTCTTGTATCAAACTATAAAGTAACAACACTTGTCCGTCGCGAATCGGCCGTTGCAGATTATGCCAATTTAGGCGTTGAAACAGTAGTTGGTAATTTGGACGACGCATCAGTGATTAAGGACCAGGTTGCCGTTAGTGACATCGTCCTCCACACCGCAACTGCAGATCACATGCCATCTGTCCAAGCAATCATCGATGGCATCAGAGAACGAGCGGTGCAAGGACTAAAAACAATCTACATCCACAATAGCGGAGCGACTTTGCTCTCCGACACCGCCGAAGGAGAGTATAAGAGCCATACCATATTCGACGATGAGAAACCTGAGGAGATCAATGCCCTTCCTGATTCTGCGTCACATCGCCGAATTGACCTAGCAATCATCCGGGCAGGCCAGGAACTTGCCTCCCACGCTAAGATGGCTATCATGATTCCGCCCCTTATCTACGGGGTGACAACTCGGGAGAACCGCCTATCAATCCAGTTGCCGACTCTCGTCCGGTACTCTATCAAACATGGCTATGCTGGTCAGATCGGCAAGGGCCTCGCAGTTTGGAATCAGATTCATGTCAAAGATCTTGCAAGGGCATATATGGTTCTCCTTCATTGGATGGAGCGTGCGCCTGTCACTGAGATTGCGCATAATCCGTACTTCTTTTGTGAAAACGGCCAAGAGTTGTCTTGGGGTGAATGCTCTGCTGAGATTGGCCGCATACTGAAGAGCATAGGGCTTATTATTGGTGAAGCCACGCCGCGACCTATTCCGAAGGAAAACTGGGGTGATTTGTTCGGGGATTACTCTGGGATGGTGGTCGGATCCAATGCACGACATAGAGCCACTCGACTGCGGAAGTTGGGGTGGGCACCCTTGGAGAAAGACACCTTTGCCTCCTTGGCTGAAGACGAGATTCCAATCATCGCGAAGGAAACCGGGGAGTTCACAGGGTATGCGAGCGTCGTTGCGTCGTGACTGGGAGCACTAAAGCGTTTTGCTTCTGAAATAAAGTCTCACCTGATATAAAACCTCGGTTTTGTTCGGGTATTTTGAACTAGCACAGGACTTCCAAAAATTAAGATATGACTATCTCGTGATACACGGGTTGGAAGAAAGGAATGTACATACGTACGTACAAGCTTTGACGAGGAACACCTGTTCGTCCAGGAAATTGATATCAGGCGTTGAAACCCGAAGCTTAAATGCTTAAATGCATATCCACATGGTGCGTATTGAATCATGAACATGAGAACTTAACAGAAAAAGACGAGAGATGAGTCGCACTTGCCGATTCCGGGCCGGTACAGGGCAGCTTCCCAATTGGGCCGCCCCGACCCTTCCTCGACAGTCAACATCGCGACTTTTGTTCTTCTTTCACCTTCACACAAAAGGAATTCACATCTAGTTCCATCAAATTTATGTGCCATGGCGATTCTGCATTATCTCGAATTCATCATTGGCCGGCTGCTGTACCCAATCCGTGGTCATGATTCGGGCCAGATCATTCATTGCCCGGCCTTCAAAGACCTTCCCGAACCTAACATGACCCTCGACTCACCCGAAGCTGGCCCCTCGGGCTCCAAGCTACCTCTCCACTGTACCTGCAAGGCCGTTGATAGCAAGGGCTGTCTTCCTGAGCTGCGCTGGACCGCCCCAGACTGTCGCGAGGAAGTCAAGGAGTATGTGCTTCTGTGTGAAGACCTCGATCCACCGATCCCATTCTTGGTCTTCCACCACGGCCTCCTCTGGGCCATCCCCCCTTCGACTACCAAGGCTGAAGCGGCAAATGTCCACCCGGATGAACACGCTAAGATCTCCCGCCTGACTGTTGCTGGTTGGCGATTTGTGCCCAATGTGCTCGGATTGCCATATGTCGGCGCTGGTGCACCCCTCGGCCACGGAAAACATCGCTATGTTTTCACCATTATCGCCCTCAATGAATCGCTGAAGTTCAAAAATCCTGAGAAGGCGGACAAGAAGGATATCAAGCGCGCTATGACGGGCAAGGTCATTGGCTGGGCGCAGTGGACTGGCACCTTTGAAAAGCCCTGGCCCAACTAGGTTATCATCACCACAACCTATTTTACACGAGCACAAGCAGCGTGGGACGGACACGAGGGGCGGATTTGAACAATGGGTCCAAGGGACTTCGGCAGCGGGGGTGTATTTTTGTGCCCTTACATTCACCAGCATCCTTCATGTAAGTATTCTTATGGAACTTAAGTCCTAATGGAACTATATTCCGTGGCGTCGTATTATTCAATTATGTTGTACATTTTCCAACTAATTTGTGCAATTGTCACCAGTAGTCGCCCAAGGTACCCAGGCTAAAACCTCGCATCATATCTCACGTCAGAGCGGAGTTGACAATTTTCTCCTGATCTCGGGTTGAAAATAGTTTTCGGCCAGTGGAAGACTGCATATGGCTTCATATCAACACCAGGTCTGCTGTAGAATGTCCAACGGGGCTTCGAGACCACTCTCTAATGGGCCTGCAAGTTCTGTCATTCTACGATCTACAAAACTACCAAACCGTCCGGCCTTATCTTCGGGCTTTGTTCGATGTCTGCGGAAGTTTATTGCTAGAGCGTCGGCGGCATTTGCTTCCTTCGACCGATGTCATCTTCGGGTGAAAACAGTCAAGATACATTCTCATCCCAGCTTATCATCGAGGCAATGATTTCATGTTTGGGTCCGGAAACCCACCGAAAGCTTAAGCTTTCCTATCAAGCGCTTCTTTTCGGCATATTCCAGCGATGAGACATCCGCGTTGAGCGTGATAAGATTCAGGGATTTGGCAACAACAATGGTTCAACTGCCAGTACTTTACCTGGCTGTAGACAAGAAGCGAAATAAAAATAGGCGCGGCCAGAAATCATTCGTTCGACATGATATTCACATCTGTGATACCTGTTTGCGTCGTTCCTTTTGAGAACGTCCCACTCGAAAAGTGCCCTAAAATGGTCAGTCGTGAAAAATCCCTGTTTATTTAAAATTTTCTGTGAGACCCAGCTGACCCGAAGGCCTTTTTCAGTGCAACTCAACCCATTTCGGGGAGTTGGTGCTGTCTATTCCGACTCGTCATTTGTCAGACGCATTCAAGATGACCCAATAATTTACCGGAGAGTTCGATGTCCGTGGTATCCACCAGCTCGGTGATTTATCTGCTTTCCTCAATGGTTTTGCCTACCCACACACCCTCTTGGTCGTTGATATAATTCATCATCTCCAAAGCGATAGCAGTAATTTCCGACGTCTGCTTACAAAGGTCCAGTTTCGTCGGCGATTTCCAGCATTGAACACTTCTCAACAGGGAAAGCTCAAGTGTCTTACAACAACGGTCAGGACAGCTTCGGCGGAAGTATCTAAAGCTTCAACAGTCGTCTAACCCTCACTACTACTGATGTGAGTATTGAAAATTTGGAAAATCTCACGAGCTCCCAGGTTCCATTCCGCGTCTACTATGTACACACATTCAACCAGCGATCACTCGAAGATTCGAACGATCGACTGTAGCCGACGATCTGTCTCGTCCGCCATTACCAGGTGCCATTTGGAAGGCGAAGCACACTGGAGATCTTGGTGGATGAAACGGACGATAATTGACAAATGAGATAGGCAACGGCGCATCTGGCTGATGTCCTCCTCTCCCCACACGGAATAAACCCCCCCTTGCACCGAGGTAGTGGCCAATTTGGCCCTCACCTTCAACGCCCGTGCTGCTTTCTCAATCGCCATGACTAATAATGTGAGAACGTTAGCCCTGGCGTCTGAGGCAAAGCATACTTGACATTGAAGGATGACCACTCCCTGTTGCTGCACCCTTTCTAGGTGGAGCAATACAGCGTTTGGCCCATTTGCCTCCTCCGATCGCACAACTTCACTGAATGCTTGGGCATAGCAATTGCAGCGAAGGGAAGAGACTTCTTCCGGCAGTGCCTCAAGGTCAATCTCTCCTGGCAAAAGAGATTGACTGGAATCAGTTTCAACGGTTTCTGGCCAGATTTCATTGGAGGGTAATTCCATGATTCTAGCAGGATCGTCTACTGTTCCGGAGACCTGAATTGCGTTCGGTGCGAGGCTAAAGGGATAGATTGTACCACCTCGAAAGAGTGACCCGGGCTGGGTGCCGGGCGCAGCGGTGTGCAGGAATCCTCCAATTGGGGGTTCATCGACCATCAAACCGATCTGGGGAGAATAACACTGTGTGAAATAGTTAACACGCGGCTCAGGAAATCGGGGGCCCCCAAAACTTTCGAATCCGTCAGCTCGGTCAAACGAGCTGTCCAGGCTTGTATCGGTGAATCCTGGATCGAGGTGGTTATTGGCCTCGTTTGTGCTGACGAACTCCTGGTCCTGGATCCCATCTCCATCTGTGTCGTTTTCTGCGTATCCCAACGGTTATCTACCGACAGCTATATATCCCATGGATGGAGTCCGTGCTCACCTGGAACGTCCGAGAACAACTCTGTGAAACTCGGCCACTGAAAGTCTTCCTCCGGTGGTGTGACTTCAGTGCCGGCGCTGGAGTCGCTCCTGTGCGACTCTTCCCTTGTAACAGGACCCGAGCCGGATGCTGTAGTTGGACTCGGGATCCGACTCGGGACCCTGCGCCCCCTCTGCGCCCTTACTGCCGGGGCTGGCCTCGGTGCCCTCCCCGCAGTTCGTCGAGTCGGACGGTCAACTACCTCCGCCTCCCCCCTGCGCGTCTTTACGCCTGCCCCTGCTGATGCCGGCCGGGTTGTCTTCCTCTTCGCCGGCCGGCCCAGCGGTTGCGAGATCGAATAGACACACTCATACCCGTGACTCTCACACCTCTCGCACGGGTAAGTGTGGCTACATCGTATCTTCGCTTGTTGGCAGGCGTTACAGGTTGTGCGCATCTTTTGGTTGGGAAGTAGTTGGCCGTTAGACTGGGGAGATCTCTTGGTAGAGATCTCATCCATAGGTATATAGGTATGGTTCGAAATGATGTTGGCGGTGTTGTCCTCCCCAACTCAATGATGAACGAGTATGGTTCTCCTTGGCCTTGGGTCAATTTGCGGTATTTATATCTCATTTCATGATTAGTTTCCCCCACCTAGTTGGTCATCTCTACTGTTTAACAATACAGGACCACGTTTGATTGCACTCCTGCATTCATCACGAAAGGCGACCCTGTCTACCCACACCACGATGAGCTCCCCTGACAGCAATTGCCGAAACCACGAAAAGTTACATGGATCCTGAACTTTACTAATGACAAATAGTTTTGTCCTACCCTCCTTGGGACCTGCGTGCAAGTACCGTACTTGTACTCTGTGGGGTCTTGACTGTGCAAGGATCACCAGCCTTATCTCACCATCCATTATTGAACAATATAAGAGGTTTAGTATACTTGAGGATGGGTTTGGATGCTAATTGATCTCAGTAACGCCGTCGTATGGTATTTACATTTCATGTAGCTCATATGCTTCCATACGCTAGTCTCTATTCAACCCGTTGTTGCACACAAAAACAGATGTTTCCTTTCTCGAGCAACGTCCTATTCTAGTTGATGACGCGGCGAACACAATCAGATAAAAATGCAAGGCCATAATTATCCAACAGACATGAGGACGGGACTACAATATCAGCCCGATGCCCGAGAAGATCCCCCATACCAGCGACATCCATCAAATCCGAGTCTGACCACAATTCATTCCATGGCACTCTCAGCCGGAGTAAATGTTCGCCAGGTAGGACAGTTGCCTGACGATGCTTATCCAGAGACAACAATTGGTGCGCCATTTCCACCAGAAGAAAGAGCTATTGGTTGTTTCTAATATCATTGTCTCCTTAGATCAAATGTCGCCCTAGAACCCATGTTCCGATATACCATACAAATGGCGCTGCCGTTTCTGCACTGGATTTAGGACAGTCTAATGTTCATCCCATGTCCTCATAATAATCCTACTGGCAATTCCCATCCAATGCCACCAGCGCTCATCAGGCAGCAGTGTGAAGGCTCGGGACGACTAGGATGGTTTAATCCTCGGTTGAAGCTTGGCAGGATGATCGCGAGAGGGGAAGGCTTCAATGAATGGATAATTACATGAACTTTTATTGACAGCTTGTCAGGACTGCGGTGCATATTGTATCTACTGTCTCCAACTTCTTCAAGCCGCGGGCAATTTCACAATCCCGGTGTTTAAAGTATTCCATAGGCAATATAGCTTCTTTCCAACATCCACTTCAATTGGCTTCACTCCCTAGACTCCACATGCTGTAGCACCGGGGTATATAATATTAACTTAAAGGCAATCTAAGAGCCAAGTGCCAGAAAAGCTAAGGTAAAGTTACGGCTATTACACTGCAAAGTTACCTTCCTTCGTCTGACTGCCATGGAAACGTGCTGTTGCTTAATTGCATAAAAGTGCTTCTATTGGGCAGCCCCCTCGAACTATGTAACACTAAGATTTGCATTGGATTGCTCCCAAGGTTGGAGGGTGGACCACATGTCATCCCCTTTTCATGGGGATCACTCCAATACCGCATGAAGGAAATGATATTCCTCAACGGCGCAAGAGAACATGCACAAAGGGTGATGGATACCAGATTTCCAAATCTGCTTCAAAAGAACCCAATACAAGTCATCAAGACATGGACATAGTCTTCCACATCTTTGGAAATTTCAGTCCTGGGTTTGGACACAACATTTTGGACCACCTCAATTAAATATATCACCCGAAGGGACCAAAAATAGCGCATGACATAAAATATCAATCATATTTATTCTATCTCCCTAAAACCTACTACCTAAAATAAACCAACCACAGCGTTTCCCCCACGCAGTCCCTTAGCTCATGACACCACCGGCGGTCCTCGTGGGACAATCCACGGAACGGAACGAGGTCGTTGTCGCACCCTGAGGCATCGTGCTTGTCTCGCCTTCGGTAGGTTCATGTCTACCAATGAAATAGTTCATGGCAACCGGATGGTCCAAGCCTGCTGCCTGCAAAAACTTCCTGATGTCAAATCCGGCACGGGCGCTAACAGTCTCCGGGAACACATGTGAGAAGCATTCAGGGAATTGATAGGCTGGGGGCTGCGCGAAAAGAAGATAGACATAACGGTGGTGAGTATTTGGTGGTGCACGAGGAGCTATGTACGAGGCTATCGGGTCATGCTTGTCTCCGTGGCCCTTGCCGGGAACGAGTGTGGAAGGAGGGGATGGCTTTGTGCAATCTACCATGAGATTTGCGTGGTACCAGTGTAGAATGACTGATTGGATACGGGTTCCTGGTAGGATGGCGTCGAGGTCGATGAAGAGAATAATGTATTTCTTATTACACCCCAGGTTCATGGTACTGATCTCTGGGGTCGTGCTGGTCTCTGGGCTGATGTTAAAGTGTTCGATTTAATGGCTTTGCCAGTCACATACCTCGGATGTCCAATTCCATACCAGGAGTGATCCATTGGCCTCCAGGATACCGTATTTGCAGTTGCTGATTTGGAGTCCAGGGGAAGGGGAAGATCTGGACTATTTCTGTTAGAACACCAAATAGGAGTGGAACGAGTGAGAGCATATTGTCATATTGTGGTCAACTGAGAGGAGCGGAATTCAACTACTGTATATCAATCCAAATCATATATATTCCAAGATCAATTCCATTCGGCTTCGTGATTCATTTATAGAAATGCGTTCGCTACGTCGTATTATGGTCTCTCGTGTACAGTTCGCAGTTGTGCAGCAGTCTCGGCCTGTTTCTTGCGCCATTCCCAACCCTGAGCGTAAACCATACTTAGAATCGGCGTGACCAGAGCGATTGCGCCCGACACAGAACAGTATGTCCATTGCACACCAATCCGCCTGATCAGAGGGTTGACCACGGCTGCAGCACCAGCGCCCAAGAAACAGCGCACAAGGTTGTTAGCAGCCATTGCGGTAGCAGGCGTCTCGTAGTACAAGTCGACGATGAGAATGTTCATCACGTTGTATGCCGCCGTAATACAAAAGCAAATTACAAACACCACCATAAGCGCAACCAGGAGCGGTGGCTTCAGGGGTATCAATACTCCATAGACGACTATTGAGGCAGCTGCAAGTATCTGAAAGGGGGAATCAAAGTCAACTAATAGAAGGGGTCAACTACAAGGTGTCTCAGGGCAACTTACTGTCATTGGCAGACCAATCTGCAACCTCGCCTGTTCAATGGGAAATGCAATGATGTCCTGGTTTTGGTTCTTGTGTACCGTCTGACCGCCGTTCCGTCGAGTTCGCCGGTAGTTCCAGTCAACTAATACTCCGTTGGCAGTTGCACTGAGCAATGACCCCAAGCCTGCAGGTATGAAGCATAGTCCAATACCAAGGTCATCTAGGTCATAGATTCTCTGGAATAGTGCGGGAATTCCAGCTGTGACGGCGTAGTAGCTGCTGAATATAACTCCATTTGCCAAAAGCACCAGTCCCACCGGTCGGTGGAAAAGCAAACGTAGAGTTGAGTATGGGTTAGGGACATTCACGCGCCTCCTCAGCACAGTTGGTGCAGGCGGGGCCACTGTGGTGGTGGTCTGTAAGTAACTCCAAATGGCTCGATTCCATCCAACCGCAGGAGTCGACCCATTTCCCACAATGCCACGACATGTCTCTGGGAAGAAGAGCAGAAGTGGCATGAAGAAAGTACCGGCTGCAATAGCAAGGAACCAGAATATTGCTTCCCAGCCCATATACTTACTCAAAACACCACCAAGGATTGGCCCGATGGATGGAGCAAGAATGTTTCCTAGGGAGGTAAAGCCCATGTACATACCTCGCTCAGCAGATGTGATAATATCGGCTGCCACTGCGGATGCAAGGGCCACGGTGCCGCTACTGCCACAGCTTTGAACAGCACGAAGAGCTAAAAGCGCTGGAAAACTGTGTTGTAGAGCGAGGGCAATGTTCCCAAAAATATATATCACGAAGCAAAGGATGTACGCGGGCCTACGACCGGCTTGGTCTGCCAATGATCCTGTTAACATTGGAGCGAGGCCCTGGCATATCTTCAGCCGGAGATGTCAGTATATCCGACTAGGAATTGTAGGTTCTGGTAGAACATACCATGTATGTCGTGATCGTCAGATTAATTTGAGATGGACTCACTCGCAAGTCCTTAGCAATGGAATTCAATGCTGGGTAGTAGATATTGGCAGACAGAGGTGAAAAGCTGGAAGCCAGTGCCGCTGTCAAAATGATGAGGCGTTTCTGTGTTGGTGTGAACACGGAATATGGTTGGGTGGTAGGAGCAGCACGCAGCAAAGGCGTTTCTTCGTTAGCCTCCTGCTGGGGCATTTGTTGATGGAGATCTTGATTGTTCATGTTGGTTCAAGGTAGAGTGCTAAAGAGAACTTTCTGAATTGCTTGTGGGCTTGATGGAGAATAAATACCCCGGGCCGTTGAATCGACCGTAAACCCGACATCACTTCAGTGAACGGCTAATTACTCTTCAAATTATGTGTTCAATGCGCTTTTACAGAGTGCAAGGATCTTACTTTTCGGTAAATCTCTTACTATGGAGAGCTCTCACTAGTTTCCATAAAAAGCAGCTAACAACATTGATGTAGGAGTAATCAGTCCCGGGGGGGTTTTCACTGCTATATCTTAGGCCTTGGGGCTGACGTTGGTTCTGCCTGGCCCGTATACAGATGAATAGGTCGAAATAGCTTGCCGCGAGTGACTATAACGCGTCAGTCAAGTTACCAAGCTGCCAGTAACCCATATCCTTACCCATGTAGTCTCTCCAATGCGCCATGATACCCATAATGCGATGAGCAAGCATTGCCGCGGGAATCATTTCAGGCTCAAAGCCACTAAATTAGTGTATTGGAACCTGCGGTCATAGTACATATGCCACGACTGTACTTACATTCCAGTAAACACGAAGTTGCCGTAGAAGTCCGCATTGGGATACAGGCCCCGTTTACGGAAGTACTCGTCTTTCGTAGCAGCCTCCTCGATCGCTTCGGCGACTTTCAATAGCGGTTGGTGAACATCAGTCAGATCCTTCAGGATACTTTGGATCGGACGCACGCGCGGGTCCATTCCCTTATACGTGCGATGGCCGTAGCCGAATAATTTTCGCTTTCCGGCTTTTATTTCTTCAATGAAGGCTGGGACATTCTTTGGTTCTCCGATGTCATGGAGAGCGCGTTGGGCGGACTCTGTTGCGCCGAAGTGTAAGGGTCCGTGGGCGGCAGCCACAGCAGATATCAGACAGGACACAGGGTCAGTCAGGGATGAGGCGGTCGCTAGAGCTGAGAAGACTGACAGGGCCATTCCGTGCTCGGCGTTGAGGTTGCCAAAGCGGCGGAAGCAGGATATGCGTGTAGGATCTGGGATATTTGACTCTGGGGGTACAAGACCAGCCATCGTGAATAGATTCTCGTAGTAGGTCTGGTGAAGAGTCGGACGCCTCCAAGGAATGCCTAGTCGGTGTGATCGTACGGCTCCAAAGACAACAGCGTAGGCGGCAACGGTTTGTAGGATGATTTGGTCGGCCCCTTTGATATCCATTTGGTAAATTGTCGCATTTGTCGTCGCTGGGATCACCTCGGGTACACTGGCCAGGTAGGCTGAAAGGCCGGCTAGAATTAGCGGTAGTGGGCTGGTTGTCCTCCTGTGTATTCCAATGCTAGTTAGAAACGCAAATTGTAGACACAACCAGGAGTCATCATACGGGAGATTGAAGATAGTCTGGCGCACAATATCAGGGACCTCTTGCATATACTGCGCCAGCCGCTGGCGTAGCTCTTGGCATTGACTTTCTGTAGGATATGTTCCCCATAGCAGCAGATGGAACATTTCTTCGAAGTCGCATCCCCAGAGTTGCTCTAGGGTATACCCTCGGTACAAAAGTAAACCGTGCTCATGGTCACTAGACACCAATTAACCAGGCACCGCAAGCAACTTCATGGGATTCTCACGAGAAACTGATAGTTGACTGTGTCACAGCCGTGTTTTGCAGTCCAGGATCATAGACACGTAATCCATGGGCGACTTGGTCTCCGCGATTGCTATTGAGGGAAGGCGCCCGGATCTCCTGAAGGTCGGTCGCCCGTACTGCGTTTTGGTTAATGGGAATCTCATAGTTCACGTTAGTGCGCGAGTCACGGATGAATAAAGCACCAGTCGACATTTTGGAGCAGAACACTACGATAGAAAATGAAGTGTGGCGTGGAAGTCTCGTCCGGAAGCTTCAGTCTTCAGTCAAGTGCAAATATCTGTCGTCGATGGCTGACGGCGCGAACATAATGTGTCCAGAGGCAGAAAGTAGGTTGTCTCACCTGAATTTGCCGTCAAAGATACATCGGCTACTATTGGAACTTGCTCCATATGATTGGCCTGCAACAAGGAGCTAGTCTAGACGTTCTGATTGGTGCTCAATGCATATTCTAGGCTATGTAGTTGTATTCGTCATTATCACTCATTATAAGAACTCATAAAAAGCTTTCTTTTCTTCACAAAACTCCCCGCAAAACCCAGCGCCTATTCAGGGCCCCGGCATGTGCTCGAAGGGGTGGGCAAGGGATTCCTGGCAGAAAGGAAGCTTGCTGACGGTCCAGATCTCGGTGTCCTACATAGAGCGAGGGGTCAGTCACACCCCAGTGAAGGTTAAATTAAGCCCTAATTTAGGCCACTTACAGGCTTCAAGGTCTGCTTGATCTTAGTATTCAGAGTGCCAGCCTTGAGGGCAATGATCTCAGGAGCGGCTTCAGGGTCATGGGCGATGGGGGAACCACACTCAGAGCAGAAGAGGCGGTGGACAGGATGGCCGGAAGAGCCCTGGCCAGTCCAGGTCTTGACGGGACCAGAGAGATCCAGCTTGTCCTTTGGGACGACAGCGACGAGCGCTATAAGAAGGTCAACAATTGTTTCTCCTCCAATATTCATGCAACTAACAGTAGGTCGAGCCACTCTGGCGTTGGCAGTCATCGCAGTGATCATAAGCAGTGGCCAGAGGCGCGTCAATGTCCACGGTGTACGTGACGGCTTTGCAGAGGCAGTGTCCGGCGAGAGGCATTGTGTATGGATTGATTCTTTCAAGGTACTTTGAGATTGAGGACCTTCGGAGAGGGAAGGACGGGTATTTAAGAGATTCCCGTCCCCGGCACTGGAAGAAAGGTTGAGGTGGTCATCTTCATTGATTTGTCAAGTCCCGACTACTTGCGTCTCCTCTTCGCCAATGGTGGTGGGACGGGTACCTGGTACCTCCCAAGCTACGTCATAGCTACAGAGCTGACTTTCCGTTGGGCTTTTCCACACAACTCCACCGACCAAATTCAACGATTTTCGACAGTCCGAGCATTTCGAATTCCAAATAGAATTTCTTTCAATTTCAAATCAGCTAGTGCTGATTATTGGTCCCTGTCAGCCCAAAAGCTGCAAGGCAATGACAAATTATTGTACCCCGCCAGAGCTTCATGCAAGGCTTGGGGCCCCATTTACCCCTCCGAAAGGTGGACAGCTAAGCGTGCCACTCATGTCGACTATCACTCGATGATTGTCGACAGTGCTGATCGGACTCCACAAATCGGCTTTCTTGCGAATACGCCCAGCGCCTGCCCCTTATCTGTCAGCGACGGCTCATTCTCCGATTCTCCAATTCTCCGCCCGCTCTCCCATTGGAGCCAACACGCACTGGTTCCGGATGTGAGCATTCAAGAGAGGTATAAAATGGGTCTGAAGACCACGAGGTGTGTTATTCAGTGTCGTTCTCACGAAAATGAGAGGGCGACAATGTGATCGGTCAAATTGTCCTCACCGAAACTGGAGGGATTCATCAGGCGATGCGTCGGCTAGCAATTGGCACGGCTTATAGTGGGTCGTCTCGAATTTTGATTCTCATAGCTCCATCGTGAGTTTTGGACGTCCTAGTTAGTGGGTTGAGGCAGGGAGTAGCGTGAGGCTCCGAAGTCTATTCTGCGATCTGCGTTGTGATCAGTCGCTACCGACACAGAGGCGCTGAACATCAGCAACAAGCTCAATTCCTGACCCGGTGACCTGGTACATATTTGTCAATTTATGCAGGCTGTCCAAGCTGAAATCCTGAGGATTCAACAAAGTTTGTTGAATATCTTGGTGGCTGGCATGTCCGTTCAAGGGCAGCGGAATAGCGGGTCAGAGGCCTCCCAAACCCGAAAACAGATTGGCCAATTCAAATTCAGCTTGGAGACCTTCCCATAATATTTTTGTATTCACATCCTATAGCCATCAGTGTAAGGTATGTTCAAGGTGGCAATGCTAGCATATGTACACTTTTGTTGGTACAATATGTATCGTGGTATGTTCGGTATGCCTATTTTACATCGCAGTATCAAATGTTAATAGCTGCCATAACTGCCTCGTCGGGCATTTTCGATCTTGTCCGCTGCACTCTGTACACGCGACTGTCAGCTACCGTTGCAACGAAGGTCAACATCCCCACATACCTGCATCTGAGCTGCCATTCCTCCCCGAGGATTCTGACCGCCATAAACAGTGGCCTCGGCATGTTGTGCGTCACGGGCATCATCCTTGGTGATATATGCAGGCACATCAGCCGCAGCTGTAAGTCCCAAGGCATCATTACTGTCGGCGATCGACCGAACCCGAGCGGAGATATAGCCGACTCCGGGTGGTTGGTTAAATGCACGTCCCTGCAGAGACCTCGCGTTAGTGATTTCACACTGCTGAACTTTCACGGGGATTCCCTGACCTCTGTAGCTTGGATTTCCTCTGCGTCTTCTAGCGAGATCGCGCTTGATGGCTTTCGCGATACCTCTGCGACCTTATTTTCGAAATTCGCTTGCCGCATAGAAAGACTTTGGGCCGTTGCTATATTCGATCAGTCAGGCGCTGCTTGCAGATAGAATATAGTTCCTACTCACCAGCTGGTCCACCCCGAGAAGGTCCGCGTCCAGTCAGCGCGCTTTCCGCCTGCGCGATGGCCGAAACATCATCCTGCGTGATGCGCTGCCCCCGCTCAGCAGCGAGCTGGATTTCGGCGACGGTAGGAATATCAAAACTCATGACTGCGCGCAAGAAAATGACATGTCTTGCTGCATTTCGCTTGATGTAACATCTTGTTGTTCTGCTATATACTTCGACTTTGGAGTCGGTGATGTCACGGTGAGGGCATTCCAATCGACCGAACTTTGCCTTCCCTCGTCAGTGGTGGGGGCGTTGAACATACCCAGACTTGAATAGAATATTCGACTCTCCGATCAAACAGAAATTGCGGGGATACGCGATACCCCCAATTTGCCATGTCGCCTACAGGAAGGCCCCCCTACCACCTCATTCCAAGTCATCATCACCGCGTGGAACGATGTCTGGAGTAAAGTTAACGGCCATCCATATTCCGTACAACACAGTCGAGATTATCTGGAGATCTGTAAGGCAGAACAGATTGCTCAAGTGTCGTTGACTGGCCATGTTTTAGTGGTTGGCTCATTCACAACGGGGTAGGGCAGCTTCTGAGCACCGTTCCATGGATGTCCTGCTGCAGATTGCCCCTGTCAGTGCCACCGCAACTAAACCCAAAAAGGAAAGAAAAGGTGTCGAATGAGAATCCTCAGGACGAACCAGCTTCCATGCAGCGTGGCCATCGACCGCTCCGGCCGAACGACGGCAACCGGATATCCAACCACGAGATCTGGTGAGTCCCACATTGCGTGACATGGCATGATAGCCCACTGGAGCCTTGTCATGAGCAGCACGCCTCACTTGAATTTATAGAGTTTGATAATCTGGGTAGTATGAGGCGAAGATCTATCTGAAGGGAAAGAAATATCATGCTCTTATGGCCTTAAGACCACACGAGGAATCTCCTGGAGGGAAAACAATATATCACCGACGGAATCCTACGGTCGGGAACCTGCTAGATATATCAGGGGGAAATAGGATAGAGTAGGAGAAAACGGGAGTATCTGCAAGAAGAACCAGGGTCTTGACGGGAAGAAATATCTAAGTCCAAGACATCTGTAAGATCCAATAACGGACGGCGCTGTGGCCCGGAACAAAATCCCCCGGTCCTATATCTCTATCTCTATCATCACTTTTGCTGGTTTGATAGGTTCAATAAAGGAGAGTTTGGGGATATAGAAATAAAGAGCGAACCGGTCTCTTTATAGCTGCGATGAACTCTCGTTAAGTGAGAAATTCGCTCAGCCTTTAATAGCCGAGAACGTCTAAGCTACTACACTAAATCGGCCGTGTAATAAGCGTGGTTGATGGTCAAGTTGTAAGTAGTGATTTTTAGAGACCGTTTGCGGTGCTGAGTTGAAGCCTTAAATGTATTGAATTCTAGAGTATAGGGGATTTCGAAAATAGATTACCTCCTTAGGCACACCCGCTTTCTTTCCTAGAGGCCCACTAGAGAGCCAAGTCCAGATCGCCGAGTTTTAGAGTCTCCTATAGCCAATCATACCGCTACACGCTCCCCGGAGGGGACTTTCTCTAGCCAAATTTAGCTTAGCGCAATAGTAGTGGGGCGCTGGGAAAGAACGCGTGTGTTTGGGGGGTAATCTGCTTTCGAAATGGCCACGTCCCTGCCAAAGTATGTTAGTACATACTCCCTATGTCCCCCAGAATGCGACAACACAAAAATTGGGACTGTCACACCATGGTAGGAGTGGCCACTTATCCTTAGGTGATTTGAAACCACGAAGCGCAATCCACCTTTCTAGAATTTGAAGGTACATCGAGTACCGGACCTCAGCGTTCGTAAGGAGGCATTGCACTCTCCATTTAGCCTCTTCGTCCTGACCTGAAACACCAGACGGAGCGGGCGGGAATCTATGTGTGTGCCTACTAGGGTGCTCTGCATCCTCCAAAATGCATTTTCATCATTGGATACTCCATTCTATATATTCATGTAGCCAATCAGTTCGTCCCATGTTCGGGTTCCGTTCTCTCGTTCTAGCAAAGCAATGGTCGTGTCATTCACGAATCACGGGTCTTGATTTATCTACTTTGTAGAAAGAATAGGGAAAAAGCCGAAGAATGTCTTCTATTATTAAAATGGAATACAATACTTTTGAAACACTTGCTTCAGCTGGGGCTGAATATAGGTCAGCCAAGAATAATCTCAATACCATGACATAACGCAGCGCAGGGAATTGCCTTATAGGGATTCTTGCCGTCGGGATGAGCAGCGATCTGCATATGAAGTGTGCGGGATACACTGATATGAACTGAGGCTGTTCGCTTACAGTGGCCAGTTTCAAATTTGAGATCGATCTAGAAGTCGGAATATCCCGCACACTTCATATGCAGATCGCTGCTCAGCCCCACGCGAAGAAGCCCTATAAGGCAATTCCCTGCGCTGCGTTTCATTCCACATAACAACTCAGTGAAAAGAAATAAGAGCTTTCATAGTATAAACTTGCTAGTATTCCACATTATACCCGCATAAAACGGATGTCGTTGCGCCCGATACCGCTGTACATATTTGGTCCGCAAGTCAAAGATTTAAGATATAAAATATCTGTCCCCCCTGCTCAATCGAATATTTCTCTCTTATTCAAAATCACAGGCTCATAAGAATCAAAACTCAGTCAATTCTAATTCATCTACACTATACTCACCATGAACTATCTCTACTTTCTCGCTGCCTTTGCCGCTCTGGCTTTTGCTTCGCCAGCAGCCAATACCGCAGTAAGTAACTAAAAATTCGATACTATTCTTTGATATTGATGGACTTTTCAGGAGTGTGAGACTGTTAAGGCTGGGGAGTCTTGTCCAAAAGAGTAAGGATATCTTGGCATACCCTTCCTATATTGTTAGGCATTTTATCTAATTCTTTAATAGCAAACCCTACGGTTGCAATCTTTCGGGATTTCATTACTGCTGTGTAGGCCTTTGAACTTATTAAAAACTGACATAAGCTGATTATTTCATCGGACAGAACGAGAAGTGTTAGACAGCTCTGACAAGGATCAAAGGTATTTTGTTAAGGCCTTTTCTTAATGAAGCTATTGTCCGCATGTGTGTGTGTGCGCAGTTGATCTGTACGATTGATCTGCATACCAAGATTTCATGATCCTCAACGATCGCATTGAATGTCCTCTTTCAGATGAGAAAGCAAGGAGAATCCCAACATTCTCATTCCCCATTGATTTTCCCATCATGTTATACATATCGTCATGATTACTAGTTAGAAGAACCAGACTGTAAGGTTGGAAGAGACCAGACTGAAGACGTTGTTAAGTATGGATCGAGTTTCATACTTTCGTCACTTCTTCTCGATAATCTTCTTCTTCCTTCTTCTTTCTCAATTGAATTCATCTTCGAGTAGCAGTTAACTCTGTCTCTCAATCCCCGATCGGAGCACACGTGACCAGTGTAAAGCGCTCTCAGGACGAAAGTTCTGGTACTCGATGAGGGCGTGGATGTCGAGGGTGTATTTATAGTTGCGTGCAGAGCGCAGATTGCAGAACATCTAACTCGGCATCCCATTTTGAGATGCCCGTAGTCAATTAATTCAATTATAGCGCCACTCTGGAATCGGTAATGTTTCCACAGCTGAGTGAAATTCCTAGGACATTCAGGACCTAGAATTTCCCGCGCATATTTGGTCACCATCGTAAGGGAGGATTATCGCTTTCTGGAACTATCCGGTCTCCAGAATGACATATATGTCCTCATATTAGCCTCAGCCTATTAATACTGTATCGCGAATGTGGCACAGGCATTTAAGAGGCCACTTCTGCCCAATCCATCGCCTCAACGGCAACAAGTTTTCCGTCACTATATTACTCAAAATGTGCAGGTCCGAGAAATTATATGAGTCTCTTCGAGAGACTCTCACTCATATCAACCCTGAGAATTTCTCGAATACTAAAGACAAGGCAAAAGCTCAAGCAACCTATGATTATCGTAAGTTGGATTAACCTCCGGAGATTTGGACCATTCTCACCATCCACAGGACTACTAGAGTTTGCTATTACATTGGCCAACAGCGATGCTTTGGCAGAAGCGCAAACCGCCACTTATTCCACTTCCTTCAAATGCGATTCGTCGTCAACCACTCTCAAATCTTACCAAGCCCACACCCGTGTAACTCAACATCTGATCACTATCTACGAGGCTCTTGAAGAGAATCCACAGTATGTAGTATTGTGCTTTATGCCACCTCGGACTTGTAATATCCGAGTCACTGGTATCGTCTGGGGTATTTCAACCCCTATGATTCCATTCTTTTGATCTCTTTTGGACGGTCCGTCATTACAGCACTTGATGAGATGTATGACAAGGCAACTCTATCGCAGAATTTGACAGGTCCGAGCAAAATTTGTCAGGAGCTTGCGTCTTTGACGCAAGCGCCATGCGAACGGCGGTTGGTCAACGGTCGACTTAGACGGTGCTTTCTTGAGGCGTTTATTGTAGGCCACGTGGGCTGTTGGCGAAATGCCTTCACATAAGCCTCCCTGGCCAACGTCCAGTCAGAACATTCAAATCACAGCAACTAGTTTTTGCAGTCCAAATACCAACCCCAAAATGTTCTCTGTAGACGAATTTCCCATTACTGGTCAAACCTCGAATCGTAGAAGACTTGGGAGCATAAGAGAGCTCGTAATCTATTATCCTTTGCACAATCTCTCCTTCGTTCCATCTTCCGTTGTCAAAGATGGATTCCCCAAACCCGCCATTCGACCATGTTGCTAGGAAACATTACCGGATTGGACCAAGCTCGAAAGACCGCCTCATAATTCCCTGGAGCTTAGATTAAACGATGGTTACAGGATCAGTTTGGATAGTTTGTTGTTATCCACTCAGCTCTCCAATTTTTGAGGCCTTCAAGTGAGATACGCCTGGTTCCGTTGAACTATATCGGCGGTGGAGGTCTGAATATTGAGGGCATATCTGTAGGAAGACATTGGACTGCGTAGGGGCCTAATATCTATAAATGCAGTATGATAGAAGTCGGCGAAAGTCTCAAGCAGAAGAATTGCTTAGCTTGTTAACCCAGCCATGTCTACTGCGGAGTCTTTATCTAGCTCTGTAGACTGTGATATCGCTACCCTGTTTGTCCATAATGATATCCACGAAGCCATATTTAATTATGAGTTGAGAAGCCGCCCTCAGCAATCATTTCTCCAGTCGCACTCGGATAACCAGTTGTCTCAAGATGTCACTCGAGAGCCACTACCAGGATTGTCCCCAAAAAATAACCATACAAACAGCTGGCGAACAGGGAGAATCATCAAGGGCTCTCCCAAAACCCTGTGTCTCCCAAGGCTGTGCAAATTAGACGAGATCTCCGCAGTGCTGATTGTGAGACAAGAGTGTCCATGGAATACATATCTCCCGGCCATAAGATGTGACATTGCAGGCAAAGTGATCATCGCGAGCCGCCGATCTAATGGATCGCGGCTCCAGGAGATCCGACAGTATTCCGAATCCGACGCCAAGGGACTTATCCAGCGATTTGAATGTCTTGATCATGCCAACGTTCTCTCAGCTCGGGACTGCTACCTCGATGGTCCCTCCCTCTACGCATTGGTAGAAGATCTTGCCCTCGCACTGGACACATAGCTATGAGTCCAAGTCACGGCATTGTACCCTTGAGGAAGGTTCACGAATTTGCTCAGGGTCTTTTGGATTTCTCCTTGCCAAATGTCTTACATAGAAGCTCTTTCAAACCATACGATAGTCTCAGTTGGAAGAGACGGTAGTGTATTGTCAATCCAAAACGTCTTGTAATTTCATAACTGTCATTCCATGATAACACGGCTTTGTCTCACTCTCAGAGCTTTTTGGGTGAAATGGCCCTTTGGAGTATATGCCAATCTGACTTCGGGTCCGAAAAGGTTTCATACAGCATCTTGACAATTTTTGCCGAAGATGCTAATGCGAACCAGGATAGTTCAAGAAATACATCTACATTGAACTCAGGCTTATCAATTGTTCAGAAATTTGGAGTTATATAATAGTACTTGAAGCTATACCAGCGGTGAAGTTAAACCCTCTCTAGGGAGTTCACTCCGTGGACTTGAACAGAAGCTTTAACATATAATCATCATTTTATCAAAAGTGTGAGCGTCACTGAGAAAGGGTATACGCTTTCTTCGCTGGAGGTTACGCTAAACTACCTAGGTAGGGCCGTAGGCCCTCCTTACGCTCAGTTGTCAGGCGATACGAAGAAACAGCGAGACCTCAGCAAATTAAGGATATGTTAACCGTCCTTAATTTGTCAGTGTAGAGTCTAGTATATCCGTACTACGAAACCTTCGATCTGCCATCAAGTAGAAGTCTCAATGTAGACTCGTCCCTTTGCAGCGTAGCTAGCGTAGACACTGTTGCTTAGGGCTCTGCGCCCTGTTCGGGCAATATAGGGATGTCGATTGTCATTAACAGCTCAATATAATGGCGGAAGGGCATACCATTGTAGATCAGCAACTTTAGCAGTCAGTCGCGTATGCGGCCTCTGTCCTTGACGAAATAGGGCTTTAATGCATCTAGCCAGGTGACTAGATACGATGTTAGAAACGTTATATATAATAAAACACTCCATTGCCCGTTTTGTGTGTCCTTTCTAGATGGCGTTTTAGATGGTTTCTTTTTACATGACCTTTCTATGTATAACAAGGGACTAGGGACTAAACGCGATTTGGCAGAATCAAGGCGTCATGTCCCTTTCATAGTTGAAAGCAGGATATGACAGGATATGACAGTCACAACATCTTACTAGGCAGTTGGACGACCCACATTATGGGAAATAGGTTATGTTAATTTCGCCAATGTATCTACAGAGGAAATATATATAGAACCGTTCAAGCGGGCCCCATAGGCTCCAAGCGGCATCTGATAAGCTGTAGGAGACTCGGCAAGAAAAGACACAGTAAAATGGCGCCCGACAGGTCTCCCAAGACGATGCCGACGAATACAGGGCACAAGGCCAAGCCTACCCAGCTATGAGGCTCTTTAGAGCCAAGAAGTGTGCCGTCTTGGCAGGCGTCGCCTTGTGTTGTGGGGCTTGTATTGCTTGGTCGTTTCCAAAGTCTATTTCATTCTCGCGACGAAAAAGGATGGCAGAAGTTCTTAATGCGCATTAGGGTTTGTCCGTTCATTTTGTAACGATAGATGTAGGGGCTGGAGAGTTAAAGTGTATTCATTCCAACCTTGAATATAGTCACGTGGTACAACTCACAGCCAGTTGACACCTAAGGCATTTTGTAGTAATGGGACGATGGAAGCGGTGTGACTGCTCTATAAGTGATCACATGCCCCTGTCTCCTAACCGCTCTCGTTTGACCAATCACAAACCCGTCAGCATCCCGTTACCGGGATTGAACGCTACCACTCTGCCCTTCACCTGTTCTATGATCAAAAAATCAACTGAAGACGATAAACAGGGTGTTTGATCGCATCTTTCGCTTTATTTGCTACCTATGAGCTCCACTATCAGCTTGTGTTCGCCCAAAGCTCAGAAATGGAGGTGTACGAGCATCTATTGGTCCCCATCTAAAGAACCATGCTGAGGAAATTATATACAGATTACCCAAAAAAGGAAAAAAGGCGTGTACTATGTGCCGCCAGCAAAAGGTATCGATGACTCTCCCTTTACAGAATCCGTATTGACTCCAGTAGGCTAAATGCGATGTCTGGCGGGATGAGAGCGTACCATGTTCCCGATGCCGCAAACGCAATCTGGAGTGCACCATAGATGACAGCTTCACAAGAGAGCACAAGCGTCGGTAAGAGCCTAACACCGAGTAAGTCGGAACGAATCCACGTCTTACATATATTTCTCCAAAGCCGATACATCGCACTAGAACACGAGAATGAGCGGTGGCGCCAACAACTACAAAGCTCTCAGTTGAACCCCGATTCCGTGCCGACTGCATTATCCACGGCGGCAACGGACCTGGTGGTACCGGCTGCGCTGAAGCCGGATGCTCAATTGGACGATTCGCAGGGTTTGTCGCTGGCTTACCCCCAATATCATCTTGCCCCAGCGGGCTCCGTACCGGGTACGATTATGGGAGGGAATGACCCCACAAAGCCACGTTCACTGAAAAGCGTTACCGTTACGGGAGGAGAGATTGACGACCTGTACCAATTGTGAATATTTCCAACCGCTTCTGCTCGGCGTGCTGCTAATATCTCCAGGTTCTTCCGTCACTATGCCTCGTTCCTCCCGATCCTCGATGTGCAGACCAAGCCGAATTCGTACCACACGCAGTCTCCATTCCTGTTTTGGGCCGTCATCGGCGTTGCCAGTCGATCATATTCCCGGAACCCGACTTTGCAGACTGCGCTGGCCCAGGAAGTCACGGAAATGGCATTTCTGTCGGTCTTATCGACGTGCGCGCCGTGGTACACCATACAGGGACTGTTGCTCTTGCTGACATGGCCGTTTCCCAAGGAGAATCGCCCGGATGTGACGTTTCCTCTGAGTGGAATGCTCTTGCATGTAGCGATGCAAAACGGTTTCCATATCCCAATGTCGAGCCATGAATTTTCCCGAGTGAAGATCCCGGCGCCGTCAGACTTGGATACGGTCAGACGCTCCGAGCTGTGGGCTCATTGTGTCCTTGTGTACCAACGGTGTGTATCTTTCTTTCAAAGTGTCGCCAGGCGAAATTACCGAGCTGATTCATCGTAGGTCTTGTGTGATCAAAGGGCAGTCCCCGCGAAATCTGGTCAGTTTAGCACAGGATACCATCCAACGCCAGGTGCTATTTGATAAGATTGCTCCACACCTGGTTCAGAAACTCAGATGTCTGGAGGTCGTTGGGAAATGCAGCGAGGCAGTTCTGGAGAACGGAGTTCGTGCCATGTCCCTCGACCAGGAGCTGGCTTTGGACGTCTTGTTGCGCAAGTATGAGGGAGAGGTAGATGATATTGCATTGCAGGCAGTAGTCGGTCCGTTTCTGACATGGATTTCCTCGGCAATATTCCATCCGCTAATGCCTGTTTCCTTATTACAGACGATGAGAGGTATCACCTTCTCCTTTGCCGCATGGCAATCCAAAGCTTCCATTTCTACAAAAATCAAACACTCGTCTCCAGTGGATGTCTTCCACGTCTTATCGTCACCGCTTGCAACTTGATAGACTATGTTCAAGGCTTGGCGGATCGTATGGGATCTCTCTTCATGGCACCTGTTCAGATAAGCTTCGGTCTACTCCTGGCTTCTATGTCACTGCTGCGGATTCTCAAAAGCGATTATGCCTCCAGCGGACTCGACACAAGCCGTGCCCAGGCATCATTCTTCGCCACCATCAATTTGGCTAAGCAAATGTCCACCGACAGAAGCGATACAGCTGCTAAAATGATCACGGTTTTGAATCAACTATGGATTAGCAGCAAGGCATTTCGCAAACCCGACGGCTCGGAATACACCGCACTTCGAATTCGCAGTCGCTTGATCCTCAGTCAGATCTTAGATGCTGTCTGGTGGTGGCGTGATGAATATGACCCTCACACGCGCTCTAAAAAGCAGGGGACGGAGTCTGTTGACGGTCCTTCGCGAGCCAATATGCTTCCGGGCATCGAGTTAGGGCGTGCTGTAATGGGAACAGATCCTACTCGGGACCCCTCTGGCGGGATTCTTCAGAACGCGGGTCCTCTACAGGGAGAGTTCCAGATCAACGAGGATTACTTGACAAACTTTGAGTGGCTGAGTGATGAAATTTTCTCATTTCCTCCAGATGCGTCGTTGACGAACAACCTACCTTGAACGCATAAGTTGACTTTAGAATCCATACTCAAGGATCCATTTTCACTTTGCATTTTCGTCCGATGGAAGTGAAATGGCATTGTAGAGAGGGGCCAAGGATCACGAAGGGCGTATACCGATCACGGATCACGCCCTTCGTGATCCCAACTAGCTACATATAGAAGCTAACCCCGGGCTCAGTATGTACTCCAAATCCCGGCATTGCCGGTCTCGGCCCATTGGCAAATTTGCCTCCGTATGTCCAAACGTCCTCAGCGACATTGCGGCACGCCCACGAACAGATCCCGCCTCGAGGTGTCAAAACAAAGATCTTACCAGCAAGACCTAAGACTAAGCCACTAGGCAAGCAAGCACGCGAGCAATGCCATGCAGATCGAGTTGGACGCGCGGCCTTACAGCACGGGGTTAAGGATTCTCCAGGTGCCCTTTTTAGCACCTGGCTGATAAGGAAATTGGTTGCATACGATCGGGCGAGGAAGCTTAGTTCGGGTGATCTCCGGTGAATTAGATATGGAGTGGCCACTAGGGAGTCCGGTATTTTTCCTCTGACAATGCACTATTATTAACTGACAAGCCACCTTCCAAGGTTGGAATACTCCGTACTTAGGTTCCTTAGGTACCTGTGCTATAACATTGAATTGCCTGTTTGTATTGGAGGCGGTCAACAAATAAATGGCGTATCCCTTTAGCCTCGGCTCACCCCCTGCCTTGATTACGGCTTCCCCAGCTTTTGCTTCATGTACTCTTTGTCACAGAAATTATTTCCATTGGTCAATACGATCGGCTTTGCGCAATTTACCCCAGGTTAAGGAGATCATCCATAGTTCCAAGCAAAGCCCGCGTCACTACGGAGTACTCCGCACAAACTACGCTCGAGGTGTTCCATTCACGTTTTCGCATAACATAATATTAATGCAATTTGCAGACAGTTATTATTCCTCCTATCACGCGATACACCTCCCATCACTTGGCATATCTCTGGTCTTGGTGTGAGCCAATGAGGAATCTCGATTGTAAGCGCCCATTTCAACACCCCCTGCAAGTCCGTGGGGCCTCCGGTTTGAGACACGCTAGATTCGAAGCCACTAACGCACGTCCTTTTCGCTTTCGGGTGGTATCCAGTCAATCATCTAAGCAATAGAAGCCCGCTAGAAAAGTTTCCCCACATTGAGCCATACGGGCCCATTCCACAGTGCTTGTCTTGTCCTGAGCTGTCAGCTACTAACCATTGGGGACTCCGGGTAACACCGAGAGCCTCAGATTGCCTTAAGATGGAGTTGACATTTGGCAGAGACTCCACTATTTCAGCGGGCATCACCTAAATTTGACTAATACGCAGAGATAAGAGGCTACTACCGGCTGTTTTCTCATTTGCAGGGATGAAGTCCCCGTATCAATTGGGAATATGGCCTTTTCCCAAAACCGACCATTAGCCCCGGAGATGGGCCGACAAGGCTTCAATCAGAGACGCCGATTGGTTGGCTACAATTTTAGCTGCAAAATTAGCGGCAAAGCTAAGTCAATAACGGCAGGCTCACCCTTCTTCCTCCGTGCGCCGGCTTATCACTAACAAGCTCTCAGGAGATTGCTTCTGTGTCTTGGAATTTCCGTACGGGATACTCCGCACTATGTACAGAGTAGACACCCTACATTATCTCGAATTACTTTGAAAACATACTGTACGATATACCATACTCTGTACTAACTTCCTAGGTATATTCTCATAAATCCCTGTCCTGAAATACCCCATAACACGAACTACGCTGGATTAAATAGTCCGAAGTGATCGAAAGTAACCCAAGGAACGCCACCAAGTATCTAGATACTCAAGATACGATGAATTTCTTCTGGATTATAGTAAACATAAGAGGTCTGTGAGTTATCGGGCCAAGAGGCCAAATCACATTGGATATTGGTGTTTGCTTCTTATATGCGCATTGCCTCTTTCCGCCTCAAAGCACCTGCAGCCACTCAAGTCTCGTGTCTCTCGTCTAACCATCCCTCACTTCCCCTCCTCTCTCCCCCCCACTTCCTGCTTTCCAATCAACTCCCTAGTTCACCACGCGGTCTCATCTCGGCTCGTGGGTTACATCCACCCCAGGATAAGCCTGAGATATCCTCTTTGGGCGATAAGGCGGACTTCCGACGGCCTCTTCTTCGACCAGCCTTAAATCATATTCGAATCCCCTTCGTTGCTTTCTTTTTCTCACTTTACTCGTCTCCCTCTGAAATTAGCCTTTGTGCTCCATACATTTCAACATGGAGAAGGACGAGTCTATCGCCGTCACCACCGGTGCGATGGTCGACGAGACTGCGCCTGATGATAAGCTCAAGCAGCTGCGTGACCTCAAGAGCCACCACCACTGGGATCCAAACATGCCCGAGGAAGTTGCTGAGGAACTCGATGAGGCCTTGCACACATCCGATAAGCGTACCCAGGAGGTCATCGCTCAGGAACTACTGGAAAACTCCCCGTATCCCGAGGTTCGATCGGCCGTCTCCAACGTCGATGAGGGTGGATCTGTTAACACTATTCGCGCCTGGGTGATTGGTCTTGTATTTGCGACCATCGGTTCTTCCCTCAACATGCTGTTCTCCATGCGCCAGCCATACATTGTCATCCCCTCATACATTGCGCAGGTTGTCGCCTACCCAGTGGGAAAGGCATGGGAAGCCTGGATGCCCAATTACACCTTCCGTATCTTTGGATACGAAGCTGAACTCAACCCGGGTGTTTTCACCAAGAAAGAACATACAATTGTGGTTATCATGGCAAACGCCACATTCGGTGGTGGCGCCGCCTACGCGACGGATGTCCTCTTGGCTCAGCGCGCCTTTTATGGACAGCACTTCGGCTGGGGTTTCGAGATCCTTATGTGTATCTCAACTCAGATGTTGGGCTTCGGCATGGCTGGCTTCTTCACCCGCTTCCTGGTGCAGCCCTCGGCCATGATCTGGCCCTCGACCCTGATCAATACCTCCCTCTTCACTGCACTGCACGATCGCACCAAGCCGGATCCCAGCAAGGTCGCTGGCTGGAGGATCGGCAAATATCAGATGTTCCTGTACGCCATGATCGGCTCTTTCTGCTGGTACTGGTTCCCTGGCTACATTGCACCATTCCTGAGTATCTTTGCATGGGTCACCTGGATCAAGCCCCAGAACGTGGTAATCAACCAGCTCTTTGGTGGATCGACCGGCCTTTCGCTTATCCCAATGACATTTGACTGGACTCAGATCTCTGGATTCAACTTCAGTCCCCTGATTGCTCCGTGGTATGCTATCTCCAACACGATGATCGGCATGTTTCTCTGGTTCTGGATTGTCACTCCTGCCATTCACTACTCCAATCTCTTCTACTCTCAGTACCTGCCCATGAGCGACTCCAACAGTTACGACAACACCGGTAATGTGTACAATGTCACCAAGATTCTTACTCCCGACTTTACCTTTGACACCGAGAAATACTCGAACTACTCCCCTCTCTTCCTGTCGACAACATTCATGCTGGCCTATGGGCTGTCGTTTGCCAGTATCGTCGCTGTGCTCGTCCAGGCCGGTCTTTTCAACGGCCCGGATATTTGGGCTCGATTCCGTCGCGTCGGAAAGGAGGAGGAAGATGTCCATGGTCGTCTCATGACGCGCTACGCTACAGTTCCTATCTGGTGGTACTTGGGTGTGTTCTTGGCCATGACCGCAATTGGCTTTGGTGTTGTACTGGGCTGGCCTACTCACATGAGCTGGTGGTCCTTCATCATTGCCCTACTCATTTCCGCCGTCTGGTTTGTTCCTATTGGCATCGTCAAGGCCGCCACCAACATCGACATTGGCCTCAATGTCATCACCGAGTTCATCATCGGTTACATGCAGCCCGGTAAACCTATGGCCATGATGCTGTTCAAGACCTACGGTTACATCAGCATGTACCAGGGGATGTACTTCACACAGGATCTGAAAATCGGTAAGTCCCGTCGGTGTCTCTCTGATGTCGATTTGGTATACTAACCTATGCTATCAGGTCACTACATGAAGATTCCTCCCCGCGTGACTTTTATGGCGCAGATGGTCGCTTGTTTCTGGTCGTCCCTGGTGCAGATCGCCACCATGAACTGGGCTCTGGGCGCAATCAAGGGAGTGTGCGAGCAGTTCCAACCTAACCACTTTACCTGCCCCAACGGTCGCGTGTTCTTCAACGCCTCCGTTATCTGGGGCGTCATCGGGCCCGCCCGAATGTTCTCCATCGGCCAGCTGTACTCGCCCCTGATGTTCTTCTTCCTCGCCGGCGGCATCCTCCCCGTCCTGATCTACATCGGCGCCCGTTTCTTCCCCAAGAGCCCTATCAAGTATCTCAGTGCCCCTATCATCTTCGGTGGTGCCGGTCTGATTCCCCCCGCCACCCCGCTGAACTATCTCTCCTGGGGTATCGTCGGATTCGTCTTCAATAAGTACATCCGTGACCGCTGGCGCGGGTGGTGGATGCAGTACAACTACGTCCTGTCCGCTGGCCTGGATGTCGGTCTCGCGCTCTGCACCATCCTCATCTTCTTGACCCTCAACTTGACCGACACTAGCTTCCCCGAATGGTGGGGAACAAAGATCGCCACCAACACCATGGATGTCTCTGATACAGCCGTTCGGAACCCTGTCGCTGAGGGTCAGACCTTTGGTCCCACCAAGTGGTAGAAACCCGGACCTGTTATCTGTTACTTTGGTTCCTATTTCCTGGTTGGGAGCCAACTGCGGTCGAACTCGGGGCATACTACAGCTCTTCGAATATTAGTTCACGTCAGCCACGATAGTCACGATATCATAGTATTATTATCCATTGATTCTTATTTCTCGAACTTTCTCTAATTTAATATCTCGAGTTCATCGATTTGAGCCCCGATGGGTACTTCATAGTACGGCTCAGGACTTAGGTCCTGAGGATTCTATATCTTCCGCGTTCTTATCTCTTGACTCATTTTCTTGGCGTTATTATACATACCAGCAAGAAGTAGTTTCTTTTAAAATCCGATGCAAAAAATATAAAAGTATGACGTATGTACACGCTTATCAGATTCCCAGCATTTGACTGACAGCCAAATTGAAATCGACAAGCCAAAAAAGGAAGGTCATCAGCGACTGCACTGTAAAACACTTACGCCAACGCAAGCACAATAAACCGACTGAGCCATTCTCATCGAATCATAACAAACAAATGGTGATCCAATAATAATCCAAGATCCCATTCCATTCCACCCTAGGTCCAAACTATTCCGATCCTTAGAAACCCCTTCTTTACAAGGGTGTATATTTTATATCCCAAAAATGCCAGAGGCTCAAACCCGGCGACGCCGCATACCAACCTGCAAAGCGAGCGGCTTGCGCAGGAATCCCTCACGCGTCTCCATGGGTCGATCCTGGTGCATCTCGAACTCGAATAGCCGGAACACAGTAGCGCAAATAACGAGGAGTTCCATCTCGGCGACGTTACGGCCGACACAGGCGCGAGGACCGTGGCTGAATGGGATGAAGGCGGCCTTTTGACGTGCGCTGAGGCGCTCGGGACTCCATCGCTCTGGAACGAATTGTTCCGCGTCTGCGCCCCAGATCTCCTTCGAGCGGTGGATCGTGTAGCTGGGTACTGAGAGGATATCGCCGGCTTTGAATGTGTGGCCGCAGATCACGACGGGGCTGGAGCCGGCGGGGATCTCGCGGGGAAGACCCATTGATGATGTGCTGTGGATGCGCATTGTTTCCCAGATCACCCATTGCAGGCTAAGGGTCTGGTTAGTTTGGGGGCATGTATTTTGTGGGGTTGGTGGTGTGCGGGCTTACTAGGGGATCTCCTTGACCATGGCGTGCGAGGGAACTTCAATGTCCTTGGGGATGGCTTCGTCCAGGGCCTTGTGCAGCTTAGGGAGAACGTGCGGGGTAGTCATGCACCAGTACAGGATGGCACAGGAGGTGTTGGAGGTGGTGTCGGAGCCGGCGATCAGTTGAGTGAGGGCCTCGGCGGTCAATTCGGCGCGTTCAAGTTGGTTACCGTTTCCGTCCTTGCCTTCCATAAGGCGGGCGAGCAGATCCACACGGGTGTTGTTTGCCATAACCTCCGGCTTGAGACGCTCGTTGACACGGGCGATGGCGATACCAGCAAGGTTCTCAACGGCTTCCAGGCCTTCGGAGAAGAAGCGGTCGGGGATGTACTTGGCGAAGGGGATGATAGACGGCATGCAGCCCAGGGTAGCGGAAACCTCACCACGACGGTTCAGAACTTCGACAGCAGCGACATATTTCGGAGGGTCCTTGGGGTCCAGACGCATCTCAGCAATATCCTGGCCCTTCTCGAGCATGCCGAAGGGAGCACCGAAAGCCAGGTCGCCGATGATATCGAAGGCCAGGTAGTTGAACCAGTTGAGGGCGTCAAGGCTGACATATCCGGTCTTGGGGTTACCCTGGAGGTCGGACAGACGGTTCCATTGCTTCACGAACTCCTCAATGTTGCCGTGGATATACTGCTCGAATTGGCCAATGGACTTCGCACTGAAAGTGTGAGAAACGGTCTTGCGCTTGCGCGAATGCTCGGCACGGTCACGGGTGTTGAACAAGCCACGGCGGATAGATACAAAGGCATCGTAGAAGTCCCTTGGATATTGTCAGTTTCGGTGAAGGTTTTCGGGCTACAACATTGACGTACGCTTTCAAGAAACCATTTCCGTGTCCATAGACGGCCTGGATAGCTGCATCGTCGGCAATAGAGACCTGCGTAGGTGAAATGCGGACTAGCTTTCCATGCTTCTTGTGGGCCTCGTCGATCGTTAGGTACTTTTGACCCCGGCGGGCCTGCAGCAGTAGCCAAACGTTGGTGAACGCGGCAAACCCGGCAGAGGGAATGTCGCGCAGGTGCGACTTTTGCACGTACGGCACCAAGTAATAGGCTACAGCGAGGCCGAGAAGAATAAACGGAACATTCTCGAGTGTCACAAGCATGGTGCAGTGTTGTATATTGAGCGTTGGACAAAACAACTCGGGGAAAAAAAACGTACTAGCCCAATGCACACAAAAATAATGCCAATCAATGAATACAGAATATATGTTCAAAGGAGAGGAATTGGGCTCAGATCCATGACCAAACGCGAGAATCCAACTTATTTATGAAACGAGGGATGAGTGGTCATCAAATCACCCCCGAGGGTAAGGCAAGGCAACGGGAAGCAATTTCGGTAGTGTGGAGTGCAGACCCTGGGGGCGAAGATCCATGGAGAGTGCCGTCTCAAGCCTCCGGACCACCGACAACCCCTCGGTTATTGGCTTGGGGAGTTCAGGCAAATCAACGGTCGCATATTGGCGATGAGTTGCCTCCATTTCCTGTTTAGCGTAAATCATTGGCGGTTGATTCGTTGGAAAAGAGAGTGGGGGGAACCAGCACGAGGTGCGGTTGATGCCTGGTTTCTGAGGCCAACATTGATGTCATCAGCTGACAGGACGCATGTCAGCGAAGCTCTGTCTTCATACACGTGACGTTTACCCCAGACCAACCAAAGTTAGGATGACCTGGCTTATTAGTGATTATTAATGGTTTTAGTATTTGACCAGTTACCTAGGTAGTTAACTAACTAGTCTACTTGTTAGTTACCGAATTTTCAAAGGTCTAGTGCTTTAGTTATTAATGCCTTTCCCCATGCGTTTTACAATCACCGGTGATAGAGCGACTAGTGATAGAGCGACCGGTGATAGAGCTCTGCTGGACGATGCGACCGGTGATAGGGTTACGAGACCGACGAATCTTTCGGACAGAGCTCCCCTGACCTCCAGTCAGCTGGGTACCCCGGAAGTCACACATAATGTTACATAATACCAGGCATAAATCTGCCTCGAGGTATAACTTGCGTAACTTGATGAGTATAGGATATGTACTTAGGTAGTATGTACATATCAATTGTTCAGAATATATATGAATAAATGTACGTGAATCAAAATCAGGGCTCCTTACTTCCCCCATCTTTCAATGATGATGATGGGCATGATCATGATGGTGACTCTTGCTCATCAACCCGTGAGCCCCCAAGAAGTCATTGATCTGCTTATAAGCCGCAGTAGCATTATAGTGCAGGTTAATAGCATGGCCAGTGTTGGGATGGACATAGGCAGAGAAAGCACTGGCCAAGGGGAAGATCATCTTCGCAGCAGCAGGAATAGAAGCCGATTTCCCACCCATGTGCGAACAGTCGCCTCCACAAAATGGCACATCGTTCGCACCATCAATGACATACACAGGTCCTGTGAAATTGCTCTGCGCTGGAAGACCGGTGATAGTCAGGAGTTCACCGATGGTCATAGGCTGCTTGTTGCTTTCTGCATATCTCAGAAGACCGATGTCGAAATGGGGCGGGTAGAAGAAGAGATATACATTGCTGCCGATGTCCGCGCTCTTCAGGTACCCAGCTGTGTACTCCGAGTTCTTGCCGTTGAGTCGGGCTTGCTGGAAGTTAGCTCCGCTGAGGAACATTGGCATATAGTCGGCGCTTGTCGAATACCCGGTGAGCACGAGCGCATCGGAAAGCTCTGGGTACATCGCGGACAGGGCAACGGTCTGGGCAGACCCGAATGAATGTCCGACATGGACGACCTTGGCGGGGGTCTTGATATTGGACATGTCGCCGTTGCGCACCTTGCGGGTCAATTGAGCAAGGGCTTCGATCTCCAGGAATGACTGGATCTCGTTCTTTGCGTCGCCATGTGAAGAGTTGCCGAGCCCCAGTCGGTCGTAGGAGAGCGTGTGGTATCCCCGGGACAAGACGTAATCCACATAGGAGTAGTTATAGTTGTTGTATGGCAGATCCCAATATCTATATTTCCATGTTAGATCACTATATACAGAGACCAATCAAGTTGATAAACTCACGACTTGTCAAAGCCCATTCCATGCGTGAGGATCTGAAGTGTGTAGGCCGAATTCCCAGCGCTCTTTGGCATACAGTATTGGGTCGAGATATTGTAGTGGCCCGACACGGTAGCATAGCCTGACAAGGCTGTTTCTGTTAGGTTTCTACCCTGTCTGGTCGCAGAGAGGACGAAGGAAGTAGCGTCAAAGTTGGTCTGCGGCGTGTTGATATTGTCGAACACGCCGTTGCGAGCCATGACAGGGAGCTCGACCGTTACATTGTAACAGGTCTTCGCAACGGCGGCACCAGCTGTCAAAGTCCAAAGTCCAATTGCTGAAGTACGCATCGCGATTGGATCTTGGGCGTGTTATCTTCGCACTCAGTTCAAACAAGCGTAAAGGGGGTTGCCTCCATTATATAGAATTTCCGCAAAAAGGTACACTTGCGACAAATACCATACCCGAAATGCGTCAATTTCAGTTCGAAAAATTCGGTCCTAAGTGATTTGTCAAAAAGGCTGAGATTGTAAAGTTGAAGTGGA
This sequence comes from Penicillium egyptiacum, assembly GCA_911456345.1. NCBI lineage: Eukaryota > Fungi > Ascomycota > Eurotiomycetes > Eurotiales > Aspergillaceae > Penicillium > Penicillium egyptiacum. Next base: position 250,021 of record CAJVRC010000876.1, on the reverse strand, counting down.
ACCCGACTAACGCATAGATCGATAGTGCAAAGCCCGTAAAAGGTTGTTCTCCGGTGCTAAGCCCTGAACCTGAAAGTGCCTTGGACGTTGGAGAATCTTGTTCCTGACAATCGGCATAGTTCTGCCCTGCAAGCACCAATCATACTTTATATTTGATCAGATGCCTCCGTCTGGAGGGGTTAAACGGGTATAGGTTCGAGGTGTTCGCTGCATACTGTCGATCCGAATCTAAACAGGAACGAATTATCGCTCACGATCTCTCAACCTTCTGATCCACTTAGTTCGAGCCCTAAAAATGAGGACGCACTCAACATTGATCACGGATCTCTGCCGAGGTTGGATACCACAGGTGCTTAATTGTATGTTTATTCCGGGTAATATCTCAGATCCAAGTGCGAGACTGGACTGCGGATATATATTGTTGGATATATATTCTACCTTAGTATTGGTATCCTGAGCGTAAAACCCAGTTCAACCTTGTGAGGCGGGATTGGAGGGGTTCTTTGGAAAGACAGTCCCCTGACAAGTGCATTAGCGAGAATGTCGACCCAACTGTTATAATGTATACCGAAATTCCAAGGAAACGATCTACAAGCATTCCCAAGTTCGAGGATCTAGGCCTTCATTTAGTGGAGTAGTCGATAGGGTCTGAAACCACTAAAGATGCAAGGAACAGGATCGGAACGACAGCGAGAAGAATTGTAGCCGTGCAAACCCGAAATTAAATACAAAATCATGCAGTCGCTATGTAAAATTCCAATGCGATAAATATGCTCTGTGGAATCATGTTATCCATACGTCGTACGTGCAAGTCGTAGATTACCACCGATCGCCAGTAACGGGAAACAACCCATTCTTCTTCTTTTCGGCATCCCACCGCTCCATCCACACCTTCATCTGGTCCCGACTCTTCTGGCTGGCAACATTCACCGTTGGAATGATCCGCCCGATACGCAAGGCGCAGCAGAACATGGTCAACTCGCGGAAGGAACTGTGTTCGCTGTAGGGAACACCAAAGCAGGCGCTTTCTCGCGTGCTGCCGCGCTGCGGGATGAGGTCTTGGCTGGTGTACGGTGACTTCCAGTGTTCACCGTGCAAAACAGTGGAGACTGGCGGATTTTGTACCAGTCGCCCGGCTGGTGGGCGATAGGTCCAGCCGGTCGGGCGGAAACCGACGACGCGGGAGAAGTGTGGTTTGAGGCCATCGAGGTAGTCCGCCAGTGTGTCGGCGCGGATCTCGAAGAGGGTTTGCATATGTACTTGCGCTTCGTGAGGATTGCTGGTTAGCATTGCGGTGAGCTCAGGGTCTTCCAAGCAGGCGCAGATTCGTTGCTTCGGTGGAGTGGCGAATATCTTGGATCCAAGTGCTCGGGCGATCCCCATGCATATCCGTTCTTTGCCAATGCTGTAAGTGCCAATCACTACCAGCAGTCGGTCTCCGGCATGCGAGCTTTTGTCTGGTGCTTGGTTGCTACCCGTGGCGGCGGAGAGGAATTTGCCCATCAAACCACTTGTACCATTCTTCCCCGTATCATGCCCGACACCATCTTCCTGATTCAGGCGCACACACAGCTCTGCACACGCTGCGATCACATCCTCCTGAGCAGGAAAGCCATATCTCGGGCTTAGGTATGTGGTGTCTAGGTAGCATTTGTCGATACGTTGCTGTCTCGGCTTACCAGTGACTGGGTTGGTCACATTAGGACGTAGGAGCGGATGTTGAACCTGAGCGGGAGATGCACGGAAGTCGCCACAATGCAGCACCCGCTGGGTATGGGCATTGGGCCCAGTTCCAGAGTTCTTTTCAAAAAGAAAAAGTGCGCTACCGGGACAATGATTTGCGTGTAGCATGGTGACCCGCACTCCTCCTGTCTCCGGTACTTCGGTGGTGCATTCAAACTCGACGTCAACTACCCACTTGGGATCAACACGGAGCTGCTGGCGGACAAGATTGGCAGTGGGACGACTGCAGTAAATGGGCCCATGGCACCAGGACTTGCTGAGCCCAATATAGTGATCGCTATGAAAGTGACTGAGAAAGTAGGCGTTACACCCTTCGACAGCCCCGTAACGGAAAGCATCGACGCATATGGAAAACCCCGGAATGATCTTGTAAAATGGGCAAGTCCGCTGGTAGGCTTGCTTGCCGCGAGAAGACACCTCGTTCGCGGCTGCAGTAGCCCAAGCAGTATCTTCTGCGTTTCCAGCCATCATCTTTGAGAACGCAGAACCTCCGATGGGGTTGTTCTCCGAGTAGGGATCACCTTGTGCAGGCCGAGCGATGGCAGCTCGCTCTACGCGTGTCAGTCCTTTGTTGATGTCGGCTGGTATGGCAGTCGGCTTTACCATGGGCTTAGGAGCTGGTGTAGCCGGGATAGGGTTGGATAGGCCATCGAGGCAGTCGTTAACATGCACTGCAATGTCCTATTCTGGGAATCAGCACCTCGATAGACCCAAAAGGCAGTAGTGGGCACTTACTGTTTCATTAAGATCCTTCAACGCCATTTGGCAAATAGGACATGTGCTCACTTCCTCCTCAAGATCTTCTACACCCGAAGAGTCGTTTAAATCTTTGCCAGGATCAACCTCAAGGTCGATCTGCTGCTCTTGTTCCTCACCCTCCCAAGGCCGATTTCGAAAATCTTCCCCTATAAGCTCGTCTTCTTCTTCTATATCGTCAAAATCCGCGTATTCATCATTATCGGCATTATTCGTGGCAGTTCTTACCAGTGGCGGGGGTGTAGGTTCGGAAGTGTGTTGTGTAGCCACTATTTTATCCATTTGCGATGTCTCGTTCGTCACATCCCTGACGGCAGGTGTGATTTCTTGAAGCTCCCGATATGCTTCCATATCATCCTCGCTGTCGGACTCGTCGATAAATGGTCCACTTCGTTTCTGGATTTTTGCGGGTGCGGGTACTGCTGCGGGTGCTTTTGTAGTCTTCAATTCGGCACCTGATTGTTGCGTTTCGTTAACCGGGGTGCCCGGTGAATCAACCCTCCGACGCTTGGCCGCAGTGTCGCTCTCATTATATCGCTTGTCATCCGGCTTCAAGAACTCTACATCGTCACCCCAAAAGTCAGGAGTGAGCGATCGCTCTCTTTCACTCGTCACCGCTGCTTGTTCAATCTTTGTCAGACCCTTTTTATCCTCCAAAAAAAGTCCACCAGTAGTATCATCTCTTGAACTGTTCCCCCGTTGGAAGGTCGGAGTCCCCCGGCCGCTGCTCGGTGAACATGAGGTCGCCGTTGCAAATTGGGTGATCCGAGGCTGGCGGGAAGTAGCGCCTGGGGGTGTGTCGGTCTTCTGGAAGAAACTTAAGATGCTCGAATTGCGCTTTATTGAGGATTGCTTTGTCACAGAAGAACCTTTGGATGGTGTGGCCCCCTTCTTGGCGTAAGATCCGGCCATTTTGGCTCGGTCATGGAGGGGTGGGAGTCGGCTGCACCGTGTGCGAGAATCGAGTTGCGGAGAGGGTATAAGAAAGTTCGCACCCGGTCAAAACTAGTTTGACGTCGGATGAAATGTGAATATGTAGTACGGTCAAATGTACAATATATCCATATTATGTGCACAGTCGCCAGTGAAAATCTCAGGATTAGTCGGGTCGAGAGGCGCGAAGAAACTGGATCGCGACACGAAGTCACGTGGTCGTTATTACACTCCCACCTGGAGGACTACATTTGATCGGAGTATGTTTAGAGCATTGTGATATACTCAAATCGCCAAAAGAAAAGTTGCTATTCATTATTGAAAGAAAAGTCTAACGAGGTATCATGAACAACGCAGCCCAGGTGCCAGCATGAGCTATAGGCGGGTACTCTCCGACGAAATTGCTTTTGCGGCGTATCAGCATGATTCATGAGCAGCAATCCAAGGTCCATTTGGTGGTATCTTTGGTGCACTCGATTGGTATGGGATTTTTGGATGTCCTTCGTTGCGGCCATCATTGGGTCATCTCAATATTTTGGGGGCCACATGAAACCCCATACTTTTGGCCATATAGTCATTTTCTTTGCTGAAGACCACCTGGTGGGATATTGGAGAGCGCGATGCGTGATTTGTCGTAAAATAGAGGGCGTGATCGTCTACCGAGCTTTGCCAGCCTGGTTGGCAGCCTCTGTATGATGACTCTATTAGTATTGGTTCGAATTGTAATCATTGTCGCAAGGTTTCTAGGTATTTGAGGGACACGGAAACATAGCTGATATCAAGAACTCAGCTCGGGGAACGATGCGCAACTCACCTCGCCGTGTGGCATCCTCCAACAACCCCACGTCAACCTCCGACCGAGGCAACATCACGTACCGCACCACACTGCCTCGGATGAACATGTTCTTCACCGAAGACAGGTGAGGGTACTTGGCCAGGTCCAATACTTCGATATCGTCGAGCTTGATGTTTAGATACTGGTCGACGGATTTCAGGATTCCACGAATACGGATGTCATTCTTGAGCTCAATGGTGACCGTCTGGTTGGTCAGAGTCTTGAAGAAGCTGCAATGACAAATATATTAGTTCCGATCTATACAAAATGAATTTGTGCTTCGCGCCATAGCATACCTGAAGAAAAGCATGGTTGCGGTAGATAGGAAAGCTTGGAGGGGTGCTTGGATGAGAAAAGGTGCACTCAATCAAAGGGGTGATCTGGATTCTGCCGAGGTTGGACAATGCTGCAGCTTGGATGTGAGAGCTTGAACAATGAGTATCGCAAGATTAGAGAGAGGAATGTCGACAGCGCTCGAGGGTTGGTAAGGTGAGAACAAAAGAGAAGCAGTCGGAGGTAGTCACGTGCACATCCCCATATAAGCGGCCGATGACTTCCAATGACCAAAATCCGATCGAGGCTTGTCTAGATCAGCCGGCACACCTCTCATGAAATGAACGGCTCTACAATGTGTCCACCTTCTAATAATTCTCCGCTTCTCACACAGACTATACACTACATCCGCTACACGCCGCGAAAGCTGCTGTGGCCCATTCCCCATTATTGAACAAGCCACAAGCCCTATCCCACCAGTCCTGAATTGAACTTGAACATTCACAGCTCGAGAACTCTTTTCCTTGATTCGACGTTTTGCGTAAAGCAGGCTAGCTGAGCGTGCATTGACATATGAACAAGAGAATGCCTATCGCTTTAGGTTCACCCGGTCTTTTTTGACACCAGTTTCATTAAGGCATCACGCTCAATGACGACGCATTTGGCATTAACTTACAGCTGGACACCAAGAAATTGCGGGTGGGTTACAAAGAGCCCAATGCCATCGATTACGAGACCTGCGGAAAGGGCATGGGGGAGATTTGGATTCGCCCAAGGTCGAGATCTCGAGCATAGGCCTCTGGTTCTTGCCGACCACCAATATTCTCACCCCAGATGCGCGCCTCACCAATTTCAACGAGGAAATCAGTCTCGGGTCCCTAAGGATGTTGTCTCAGTTGGTCACGTCTTGGAATACTACATGTGGGCATTTTCCATTCTTGGGATGGACTTGTCGGTCGGGACGATATATTTCCATGACTCATCAATAACTAATTCAATTATCACGTCCATCAAGATATACAGAGATGAATCAATTCAGTTACTTTGGATATCCATTTTCTTCGGTCTCTTTTGGTTGTCATTAAGCTCGAGACCACCCACTTGGTATAAATATCCCAACGCAAACGAGGGTACAGGATGCATTCTCGCCTCGCCAGCACCAGAGTGTTGCAACTCTGTAAATGCAAAGTCGAACTGGTTCCTTATGGTGAGAGCTATGTGGAACAAGCTGATAAATTCCAGTGGATACCTTTGCTCAATCATCGTTCTACAACATCCGCGGGTAAGGAATCCCTTTCTACTAGTAGTCGAAAGTCAACTTGGTTTAGAGTGGTTTATCCTTCAGTACAATGTATTGCCGTCAGTCTGGAACGTAATTGTTGAACTACATACTTTGTACATGTATGTAAAGCCACCTCCAATCTCGGAGGATGGCCTAAAGCATCCATTATGCATTCCAATGCTGCATATGTACATGTAGGTAAGCAGCCTCTGATACAGCGTCAGATATATTGTATCTAGAGTAGGAGTGGATGGAGTCTTTTACTTAGAAAGCGGTACTTCCTGTCAGAACTATCGTTTAACTGAGATATAATTGGGATATTCATTGGTTATTGCTGTCAAGGCACATCATGATGTTGGGTTCCCAAGGTTGGGTGATGACTTCTAAACTCCTACAGTAGCGCCAACTTCTGAGAAGTATACCCCGGTAAGAGGGGAAAGTGTATGACAGTGGTACATATCAACATGGGCAAGACTCTATGATTTGTAGTTGAATTGGACTTCGGCCCTCTACGCGCCTTCAGGGTCACATCCGTGTAAGCAATTGTAAGCAAGGAGATGTCAAGAGTACTTGGTCACATTAATACAAGAGGGGAAAATGTGATAACCGGTTCAATTAGCACATAATTTCTATTATTATTCCTTGCTAAGGCAGTACATCTCTAGCGTGCAGTAGCATAGTGTACTACATATGTACCCTCTTGGATTTGGCCATTTCCCCTCATTTTCCTTCTTTTTCCCCTTTTCTGCCCGATGATCGCCTCTCCTTACCGACTTTTGCATCATATGACACTAATTATGGTGATTTCCTGCCTGTTTAGGTGCCGGAAAAGTGCATAATTGATGTTCCATCCACCCCGGACGGTCACTAATTTGGCTAAAGATAGTAGTCCGGCGCGTACACTCGACCAATCACCAACCTCTTCACACTGCATCTCACTCTCATCCCACTCCCCGAGCGGTTCGTCACACTATCTACGAACCTCATTCGTCCCTTTTCACATTTTTAGACCTCGTTTACTCGACTCTTATTCAAAAAATGGCCTTGGCTCTTTGCTCACGGGCGAACCCCCTGTCCAGCGCGACGCGCCCATCTCCCTTCCACCAATAATACCAACGCTGGCTACCCCCCAGACCAGGGTTATTGGATTGATTGTGCCCAATCCTGCATTAGTCTCTGTAACGGAACTCTTTCTGAAGATGGATCGGCTGGTCACTGCACATACCCCGTGGCTGGTGGAAAGCGCCCAATTGACTATAAACCCCTCCCAACTGCCACAACTTCTGCGAAGGCTAGCGTTCTTCGTTTCGTTGCCTTCATTCTCTGATCGATGCCTATAGCTCTGGTAGCTTTTGCGTCTGATTTGTTTCCTAGTGTTATCTTGTTATCTTGCTTTCTATCTTTAACTTCACAGACCCGTTGATCGGTGTCGCCATTTCCTACGAGTCAAGATACCCATAGATATTTCCCGTGAGCGAGTCACACAAAACCAACATCCAACAGTTTGGTCAGGTGTGAAAGATGACCGACACACTCCGCATCTCGAATGTACGATTTCCGCCTCCTCGGCAGGCCCGAGGGACGGTACTTAATACTATAATGGAGGATACGCGCGAATCTCATTTCGCTCAAACCAGTCCGAAAGGCTCAGTTCCTTCCAGACCTACACCGGCAGCTATCAGCCCGCAGTTGAAGTTGCAGACCAGCGGGTTATCAATACCAACACACGCCCGCCTCGCCCGCCTAATGTCGCCTCTCTCAGCCGGGACTACCTCGTCATGCTCAGATATAGAATGGCAGTCTCAGATGCAAGAATTTACAGGATACGACGACATGTATGATGCCACAGATGATGACAGTATTGACGACAATGAGACCGAAATTAGCGATTCATGCTTTTCCCCCGATACGCGGCCATCGAGCTTGATTACACCAATCACCCGGAACTCCGTCACCTCGACTGGGAGTCGGAAGCGCTCTCTGACACTTGAGATTCCCTCTTCTGCATTGTGGCCGTCAATCAATGGTTCCCTCAAGGGCTCTCCAGTCCCGCCGACGCCTCCACCCAAGATCCCAGTCTCGCCAGCAGCACTGTCGATGCTCAGTCGTTCTGTCCCTGCATCGTATGCACCGCCTTCGCTCGATGGTAGTATGACTTCGGACCAAGAATCCATAATCAGTGCATTGGCTACACCAGACTCTCAATCTCTGCCAGACACCAACTGGGATGCACATGATATCCATGTCCGCCGAGATCTGGACGGAAGTGAAAGCGATCTAGATGCGGATGCCAATTCAGATATTCAGACTGTGCCCATTGCTATCGAGACCCCGGACGAGGACTGGCGTCATGTTCTGGGAAGCTTCCCCCGAATTCCCACCGCTGCCCAGGCATATTCACCCCCACTCTCGCCATCGCCCTCCCAGTCCTTTCATCTGAATGATGAGCCAGTTCACGAATATGATGATTTGTACGACGCCCCACAGCCAAGTGGCCAAGGCACCCTTCCGCCTAACTCAGCACTGTCAATGCTACATCACAGTCATTTGGACGAGACAGCCGACTCGTGGTCCGAGACCTCGGAGGATAAAGGCGAGATGTGGCAACTCCAGCCGCCTCCCAACCGCCCGAGGAGTGCTGACGGGGTCACCCCCGCATCTGAGCTGTCTGGATACAGTTTCAGTGACCTGAGCATTCCATCTCCTGGTGGCTTCTTTGCCTCTTTGGCGCCCCGGGCGCGCCACACTTGGTCAATCCCCAACACCAACTACCCGCCGTCCTCGGCTGCGGCAGAGGGGTTCTACAACCTTCCTTGGCGTCGGGATGAAGGAGAGATTGTCGAGCAGGTACTCGACTGGCCTGAACGTCATGTTGACGAAGATCCGGTCACAGCAGTGCGTGACGATGAGGCCCCGCTTACTGCCGTCCGACTCTGTGACACACCAACTCGTCGATCTATCTACCAAGATAGCCCCATGAGCGCTGCATTTGACACAGTTCAAGTTCAGGAGATCCCCCGCTCTGGGAACGGATATGAGTACGACGAGTGCTATGACCAAGAGCTGCAGGAGCGTGCAGTTGCGAGCCACGACAGGACCAGTATCTGGCTGTCTGCCCAAGCATCCTACCTCTCCGCTCTTAATGAGACAAATCCCGTGAATGACATTGAGCTTGTTGAATCAGCTGAGTCTGATGACGTCGAGACTGGAGCCAAAGACACCACAGAAGATTCTTCCAAGAAGATGGTGCGATTCGTCGAAGGCGTCCCTGAGTCCCTCAGTCCTCTGCCCCCGGTCCTTGCTAGCAAGGATTCAATTTACTGGCAAGGCTTCCAGTCTATTCGGGAACGGTCGACCAAGACCGACGGGTTCATGCATCGCAACATGCGTTTCGATGCTGTGCAATCCATGCGCCTCGCCATGACCGACTTGCACATCAACTGCTTGCTTGGCAAGTATGAGCTTGTTCGCCCCGAGCGTCCTGCATACAAAGGTCCTTTCGCCAAGGCACCCCGCAACTCGGTGATTACCTCCGAGCTGGCCGAGAAGGCCCAATTTGACAAGGTGGAGAAAGAACAGCTGGTTCTTGCTCAGCTGTCCCAGCCCATGTGGGCCATGGACGCCCTCCGGTCTCTCAACGGCGGCAATCTGCTCACAAGCCCTGCCCAGCGCCTGCTTGCACGATCCTCATCCAAGCCCAAGACCTCACATGGACCACGTAAGCGTAGCTTCCGCATCCTGGATCTTGGCGGCCACTCCTCCTGCGACTGGGCCTGGCAAGCCGCGCACGAGTTCCCAAATGTCAAGGTTTACACCGTCTCCTCCAAGAACCAGACCGTAAACAACGCCATCAAAGGCCCTCACAACCACCGCCAGTTGACCGTGGCCAACCTTTGGGAGCTACCCTTTGGCAACAACCAGTTCGATGTCATCTCCGCGCGCTCATTGCACGCACTGCTGAAGACTGAACGTCCCGCAGGCAAGGACCGTGACGAGTACGACCTGGTTCTGGAGGAGTGCATGCGATGCCTCAAGCCAGGCGGCTACCTCGAGTTTCAAGTTCTTGACGCGGAGATCTCGCGGGCTGGGCCGTACGCCACCGCAACGTCAGTGGAGTTTGCCTTCAACCTGCGCAACCGTGGGTACGACCCACTAGCGTCGAAGAGCTTCGTTGGCCGTCTGCGCAACAGCGGATTCGTCAACACGCAGCGCGCGTGGATGTTCCTCCCGATGGGCACCGAGCCCGTCGAGCAAGAGCCTATGCGTGAGACTCCCGCACCGCGTGTGCAGAGCCATATTGAAGATTGTGAGGCAGTGCAAGGGCCAGTTGGTAGCACGGCGGATATTGCCAGTATGACTGGACTGATTGGGGGGTGGATGTGGGAGCAATGGTTACTGAAATTGCGAGTGGAAATGGGTCGCGAGCGGTCTATGTTGCTTGAGGGTCTTGGCGGGGTGTTTGACGAGGGAAGGAAGAGTGGCGCGGGCTGGACCTGCCTCTCTGGATGGGCTATGAAGCCAAAGAAGAGTTCTGTCCCTTTGGCTTAAGGCTCTATCTAGAGACATTGGTCTCTACATATGTATTTAGCTCTGGCCCTGGTGGCTCGCAATTAATGTAATCAAATGCTTTATGAGATGTTCTACTTCAATAAACCCAACAGAAGGTAAAATATGTATCCTTACATATATGTATACATATAAAGACTAATTAAAGATGGTTCCTTCCTTCAGTTCATTCAACTTTCAACCACTTCCTTGGAAGGAACCTCTCCAGGGCTATAGAAGATTTGCTCTCATTTCATCTCTAATTTCCTCTCGCTCGTCTCTACTTCATATTTGATTTCTTCCGTTACCCTCAATCCACCTGGCTCGTTACAACGGCTCAGACTCGAGTGATTCGCTTTCATCTATCTTCACTTCACATACATTTGGCTCCTCCTTTACTCTCAGTCCGCCTATCTCTTCCCCGAACTCAGTCGATGGAGTCGATTCTATGACCGGGAAGAAGTTCACGGCAGACGGGCTGCATCCAACATGTCTCTCGGGAACCCATCTTCACGATATCACGAATATGTCCGGCCGTTTCTGTTTTTAGGCCCAGGCTGTAAATATGTTCTGCGGATTTTAAGTGCGCTGGGCTACAGTACCAAAACGTCCCGGACGTTATTGGATCAAGCATGACCATGCAAGCCCCGCAAGAGTTGAGGTTGGTAGGAGAACTGAAGGTTCCCTAAGTTAGGCAATATTGGATACGACGCGCGTATAATGAACCCCAACAGCTGAGGCGTCTAAAGATGTAACATACTTTACACAGGGATGTGGACTTCCGGCTTGATATGCAAGGGTAATTCTACCAGCTCTCTTCCTTTCTTGTCTTAACGCAGTATATCGAGTGGCCATGGATTCTACGAGTTTGAAATCTACTGAGTAAACATTCTACTGGGACAACCTCTACTCTACGTGAGAGAACTTGGATCTGCGTTTCGCGAGAGACGACTTAAGAGACAGAGTCCGCATTTATGATACCAGGAGGCCGTAAGGCCATTCTATGGGCTAGAGGTCCATGGCTTTAAATCATGCATCACGGGGCCGTCAGATCAGCGGCCTGATGTGCGACTCATGACTATTCACTTCTCTATCACAACGCATCTTCGTACCCAAGTACGCCATCCTCACTCGTTGTGACCTTTCACTTCTACACCCTTCTACACCATTCCATCTTTCCAATCTTCAACGTCCATTCAAGCCCAGAGGATTGAGATCGATGTCATCAGGAAGATGACTGGCATGAAGGTCCCACGAGTCTTTGGGGTCGATTATGGGACCATCAGTGACAGTGATGTCCGAGTTCAAATCGATTGAATCGGTGTCGGCAACGGAATGGATGGCTAAAGAGGCAGCAAATACGGGATTCCGAGATCCGTAGGCTCACTCCGGCCGGAATTAGAAGTAACGTTGCCCACGAACACCGAAAGAAAGTGAAGGCTAAACGAAAGTCCAATAGGAAAAAGCTGAGAAAAAAGTACTTCCCTATTATTCGCGCAGATCTTGTTCTACGAGAGGTGGATAGCAGGAGATCGACCTTACCTGCAAGCTGAAAGGCACATGATATTTGACACGGGCGATTCTGCAACCACTCTCAGATGTCCTCACGGACCGGTCTGCGACAGCAGGAGGAGGGTGAGAGCAGGAGGCAACAGATGGTGGCTGTCCCATATTCCCAGAAGTGGTGACCAACTTCAGAACCTTGTGGGAAGTGTAGGTGTTGGAAGAGAACCTACCTATACTAATCAAGAGTGTCTGTCTCGGTCCCCTCAGTGATCTGGGCGATTTCTCATAGGACGCCAGACCGGGACTAAGCAAGAGCTTGTTGGTCGTGAGTTTGTCACTCATTGTCCCCCAGAACTCCCACCGCGCCATCACGTCCTCGTTGAATACTAATAGAGATTACAACTAATAGAGATTACCGAAGATCCCCCTACCAGCTGCTGTTTCCAGCGCACGATTCGCTTAATAGCGCCGGGAAACTTTGGCATTCACTGAACGATCTTTCTTGCCATCGAAAATGTCCGATCGCGGAAACCGATGGCTAATATCGAACTCCTCAGGGAGCGGATGCTTTGAGTCCGCATTACCTGGTCCAAAAACAACCTGGTTCAAAAGCTCGATCAGAGTCTCCACCATTTCGAAGCCTTCGCCCGTGTCTGACCTGCCTTAAGGACATGTGATTGACTCGTTTTCGCGTAGACGAGAAGTGATAACAACCGGCCGGTGGTATTTCGGTACCCCCACGGCCGTTGGTGTGTTTTGTTGACCACCATCGACCGCATCTCGACCGGCCTGCGACTATCCAGATGATGAATGGCTTCCTCAAGACAATAGGGAACGCCACAGGGATCATGGAGTCGATCTCCACGCATGGTCTGCATCGAGGGGCAGCCAGTATTGCCCACCTGCCGATAAAGAAGCTTGGTATGCTACCCAAGCGGGAGTGGAATCTACTTTGCCATTCTTATCGTGGCGTTTCGGACCGGACAACTGGCTGAGACAACTGATGAAGGGTTGCTTGAGAATATGACACGTCGACATAACCGGCGGGTGGTACCTACCGATCCAGGACGAGTAAGGGTAAAGAAGCAGACGATGCGTATTTGCCAGTGCACATCCCGGGCAGATCTCGAAGTTTCAGATAGCACCATCCTCTCAGTAGCAGGAATATTTGTATTAGTTGAGCCAGCCTTTTCAAGAGACTTTTCTCAGGTTTCCTTTTTCCTTTCCTTCTTGTGTTGGTCCACGGGTAGTTAGAAGGATTATTAGAAAATAGATAGCCAAGACAGAGAATAAGACTCGAGACGGGCCGTTCCAGGGAACTGGACGGCGGCGATTCTCCCGCATCTGAATTGGAACGAACACGTGGAATGCGTGTCGAGTCAAGATGAGACAGAGAGTATGGAATTTCCAGAGCCATGACCGAGTGCTTGGTCTATGTATTTGCAGAGTTATAATCCATGTTGATAGCCCCAGAGTATTCACAGATTGAATGTTCACTGCGATCGACACCACTATCTTCCTTGGTACTCCGGACGGTGTATACTCTTTCCATGACAAACCAAATCAAAATTCGAGAACTAGCTTTAAACCAAAGGATCACATGAGTATGGTAATGCAAGCCTATCTCACAAAGACAGCATAAAAACGTTGGGAGTCCAGACAGACAAAGTGTTGATACTCCGGAGCAGAGTGCCCCGCTACAAGCACAGACAATGGCCCACTTCCACAAGCACGACATATCTCTTTGGGCAAGCGGCTGTTTTAACGGCTATTGAGATACGGAGTACTCCGTACTGGGCACTGGATTGGAGTTATTTGTACCCGATCTTGTTAGAACGATGTGTTGTTAGATGATCGGCGAAGGGGAGATTAGATATAATGCGTTGTACATATAGTCAGGCGACTGATCATCAAGCCAATAGTAAGACATATATAACTTGGTACAAGCAGTCAAGTCGAAATTCAAGAAATATACTTATACATCGATGCAAGACTAAGGAATACTTACCAGGATTACAATGATAAAAGGCGAACCTGCACGGAGAATACTTCCTGATTGGCTGCAACACTGAATTCCGCGGCTTCGCTGCAGATTCCAGGCGATACCTATTTGATCTTAGATCGGACTATAATCCCAGTAAGCCCCTGTCTATCAAGGTCAGCAGACTTGAAGGATATTTTCTCCCGGCATCACCTAAATAGGTTATCCAGAATGCATGGTCTTGAGAATGCCGATCCTCCTTTTTCGATCTGCAATCATCTGAGAATGAGACTGATATCTTTAGTACCTAAGAGATACTAAGAACATTTGAAGTCCTTGGAAGATTGCCCAGGTGTGGATCGAGTCTGACACGTGAGAGCTAGAGCCCTTATCGTTTGCATCATGACTCTGCAAAGGGGAGAGGGGTGTTCTGGACTTTAAGGATCTAAAGAATTAAACAACCTAAGAATTAAAGAATAAGGAATAGTAAGGGGATAAAAGAATAAACGAACAGGCAAAGACATGGTATATTTCTGGATTTACGGTGAACCGGGCATATCCACTCTTCGCCACTGATGTAAACACCGGAGAGCTTCAGATCTACTTTTTTTTCTCTTTATAACCCCTCCACCCCTCCAGACTCTTTCCCCAATCCCTTCACTCCACTCCCATACGTACAATACACATAATGGCACCGCCCGCTATCATCGCCCCCTCCATTCTCAGCGCCAACTTCGCCGATCTGGGCCATGACTGCTCCAAGAAGATGGAGCAGGGCGCAGACTGGCTGCACGTCGACATCATGGACGGTCACTTCGTGCCGAATATGACCATCGGTTGCCCCGTCGTATCTCAAATCCGCGGTTGCGTCGACCGTCCCTCCGAACCCTGCGGTCGTGGCACCTTCGATTGCCACATGATGATCATGGAGGTGAGTTATAGGCTTCCCCCATACCCGCGTCATTCTGGTACGTCATGAGCTCTCCCGCTGACTCTGCTTTGCTTCGTTACAGCCGCATAAATGGGTCGCCGAGTTTAAGAAGGCCGGTTGCGATCTCTACTGCTTCCACTATGAGGCTGCTGTTTCCTCCGTCGCAGCGACCGATCCTACAGATAAAGAAACTACCGCTCGCACTAGCCCCAAGCAATTGATTCGCTATATCCACGAGCAGGGTATGCAGGCTGGTATCGCGATTAAGCCCGATACCCCGGTCGATGTGCTGTGGGATATTATTGAGAGCGAGGACCCCGCGGAACGACCAGACGTGAGTTATTGCCTTTTTGTTTCGAGTCTTTGTGGACAGATTTCCGTTTCTTGACACACCGGATTCATTTCCAATCGCAATTGTACTGACTGCGTTTCACAGATGGTTCTAGTCATGACCGTGCACCCCGGTTTCGGAGGTCAGAAATTCATGGCCTCCGAGCTCCCCAAGGTCGCCGCCCTGCGCGAACGCTACCCTGATCTGAACATTGAAGTCGATGGTGGTCTCGGCCTGGGTACAATTGACCAGGCTGCCGATGCAGGCGCTAATGTGATCGTTGCCGGCTCAGCAATCTTCGGCGCACAGGATCCCGGCGACGTCATCGCGAAGCTGCGCGAGGCTGTCCAGAAGCGTCGCGGCGCGGAGCAGTAGACAGGAGATGGGTACATAGCACAAAATGGGGTTTGGGAGTTTCGTTTTGGCCTCAATTGAGGGGTGTTATCTTTGAAAGTTATTTCTCTTTATTTATACATTCTTAATCACGAGTTATGAATGGCATTTACATGTGGGAGTCACCTGTCCACGCTTTCAAAAGTTATTTACATTTTCATACTGTGCATGTACGAAAAAATCGATTGTAACCTTGTCAGGCATTCTTGATGTACAGATGTCATAATCATCGAATTCGTGAACAGCAACTCCCTCCATCCTTGAGGTAATCGCCTACTCCGCCGACTTACTTGCGGAAGCCAGCCCTGCCTTGGTATCATCCTTCGCATCCTCCGTCTCCTTGGCACCAGTAGTCTCCTTCTTAGGCTCCGACTTGATCTCTTGAGGCGCCACAGCAGTCGCAATCACTTCAGCAATAGCATTGCCCTTAGGCTCATTGGGTTCCATGAGCTCTTCCTTATTTTCCACGGCCACATCATCAACCATCGGACTCGGTACCTCCTCAATCGACTCAGACTTCGCCTTATCCGCAGCCTCTTTGCGCAAAGCATCAAGATTGCCCGTAGGCTCTGCATCCAGGGACTTCCTGATCTCACGCACTGCCTTTTCGTGATCCCCATTCTCGAGTGACAAAACTCCGGACGAGCGATGGTGTCCGACCAATCCGAGCACCTCTGCGTTATCCGCATGGAAGTTTGCCGATGATACAGCCGCTTGTTCGGGAACTAGGGCGGGGCGTTTCGTAGACTGTGGTGAATCAGGTGCGGTGTCTGGCAACTCGGGGGCCACCGACCCTCGGTGCGCACGGTTTGCGACAGGTACCTCTGTAGCCTGTTCTGTCGGCTCTTTCTTATCGTCTGACTTGGCTTTCGCTTTAGAGACAGCCTCCGAGCTAGCCTGGCGCAGGGCCAGCACGGCCGTATCATCCTTCTTGTCTTCGGGCTTGGTAACGGGAGGGGTCTGGATCTTGATCGTGGAGGGTTTGGGGGTGGCAGGTGTCGGCTCGGGTTTGGTCTCGGTCGCTGCTGGGACAGGGTTGCTGGTGGCGGGCATACCGCCTAGGTCCTGGACGCTGTTTACTACCATACGTAGTTCTCCGAACTCGTTCCATTCTTCGATCTCTTCTAGATCCTACAAGTCGGGGTTAGCACTGTGATCATGGTATAACAGAACTGCGTTGGAATAATGCATCCCATGCAAGGTAGCTGTCACATACTCCGACAATATCGCCGTATTTGACCAATCCTGGAAGCTTCTTGCCCTTGGAGCGTCGACCCCACAGCTTACGGGCCGCTTCGTCGGTGGCGACATCAATGGCGCGGAAGGGGAGCTTGTTTGCTTTGAGAATAGTCTCGATTCGGGCGGTCGCTGTGACGATGTGCGATGACCCTGCGGTTAGGGAAGTGTAGAGGTAGAGGGTTGAGTCTGACATGATGGAGGTGTGGTGTTGAAGGTGGAATCGATGGGGGGTTGAGGATGGGGGAAAGGGTCTTTGGAGGAAATTTCAATTCATCCAGGGGTCTTGTATTTCTTTGATTGAGCATCTATAGGAGAAAAATAAATTATTTACCCCCTGGAGGATTTATTATGACGTGGCTGGTGGAATCACGTGCAGATTAATATACTGTCGATTTCACAAGATTCTCCCCTTTTATACCATAATTATACCCTCTACTTGGTCTATGATGTATACCTATTCCCCCCATTTAACTGCGACATCTCCACACCATGAGCCGTTCCATGTGTCCAACGGCTGCCCTGGGAAATGGGGCCCAGTGTGGCAACTTGACGTCAGATCCAGAGTTGCAGGAGTTGCAAGTACCCTGGAATATTCTGGATTTCACCCGTTCGGTTTCAGTCTGGAACAGCTCTATTAATATATGTACTAGTGCTATATAGTGAACGGATAAAGGAGAATGCACCATGCATAGCTATACCTGTCACATGTTCACTATCAAGCATCATTATCTGGGCTAAGCTCTGGGTATATGATCGGCATGCCTACCCATGTTGTAGGCACTAAAGAGTTGGGTAATAAGTAGGTTTTATCAACGTCAACTTGAAAAGGTGGTCTTTAGGCACTTCTAGCACTTGAGAAACTTTCACTATGCTATTATATATTAGGTGGTTCACGAGGTCCTTATCGATCTCTGGTAATCCAAACACGGGGGTGCTATGGATAATGTCTCAGTAGCCTGGATTGGAAGACTATTTGGCGAAATAATTGTCAACATACAACGATCCTACTCATATAGCATGAAGAACCTATTCACTGCGTGGGAGTATCCTGCCTGAGAGTACCCAACAGCCCGAGATATTCTGTATCTCTTAGGTATAGTAATAAGCATGCGATATTGATCGTGCACGACTGCAACATCCTCATACTGGCCGGAAACGAACATACATCAAATCGGCACTAGGCGTCCCCGTGGTATAGCAGGAATATATACCCGCAGCCCTCTGGAGGGAGGTCTGGAGAGCCTCAAAGGACAGGTCCTAGACCGTAGGCACAGCGATAAATACTGCCAAGCAGACCAATCATGCTAATAGACAAAGAAAATTAACCTACTGACTTGAACATCCCGCCTACTTCGGAATTGGGCCATGGAACTTGCATGGCATCTTCACCTGTGCTGACACGTGCTTTCCCCGAGTCATGAAACACAGCAGCTCAACTGACTCGGCGTCTGGGATCTATTACTATTGGAGCAGGCTTACTTTCTTCTATCGCTTGTCGGCAAATTGGCCGAGTTATCCCTCGTCACACGACAATCATGGGGAAGCAGGCTGCATCTGTATGCGTCGTTTATGTTCGGGGAGGGCAGGAGTGTTGTTGCAAGGTATTGAGGAAGTATACGAACTAGGAACATACAAATTCTCGGGCCGTTGTAATCCGAGTCCAACCCGCCTGTGAGCTCGGGGAGCCAATATCATCAGCTGAGGCTTAGACATGAGTAGCATACTTATATTAAATCAATATCGTTTCCCATTTCAGTCCCATGCATTGGAATGACTTTTGCCCGTGCACAGTCACTAGGAATTTTAGCCTATCATCCAAGGTGGCTCATCTTCGATGCTTTCCTAGTCTCACGTGTGACCTGTACTATCCAAGACAGTGTCTAACTGCAGGCTTCAGCTCAGAAGCTCTGAGCATTAATGCAGGGGAAAACTCATCAGCATCTGGACCATGCAACGCCCACAGCCCCAGACGAGCTCTTGACATGGATAGCACATTAATAAGTACCTAAGGACCCCGTGCTCTGTTTATCTTTTTTTAACTTAAAATAGTTTGCCAAAACATGTCAAGGGACAACCTTGGAAGGATCTGAGTTGACGGTGAGAGCATCAAACGTGTCCAATGCTGGGAGGACTCCTGACTAGGCCACCCTGTGAGTGATAGACCATCAAACCAAAATTCGCCCATTTGACGGGAGCTATTACGCTTGTCTCGGGACGGGGAAATTATACATCGTACTCCGTACCCCCTACATCGAAATCGACAACTACAGTGAAGGATTCCCTCTTTGGCAAGAATGCCCAGCCCGGCGATCCTCATTCAATACCCCATACAATGTACTCCGTAGGCCATGTTGTGCCCACTATCATATCCCGAGACAGAGATTGACAACTAATCACCCTGGCTTACAACGTAGTTGAGGCATGGAGTTACTAGTACTCCGTACTCCGTACTTTGTCTCTTTCTTATGAGGCCGAGATTGCCGCCCAGTCTAAGGAAACTAATGTCAGTAGTTGCCAACGGCTCCGATCATCATCTCATTATGGAGCAATAAATGTCCAACCATTATCCGATCATAAGATTGATCCACCCAAGACCGTGGAGCCTCCGTACTAGTATCGCACCAGTAAACCTCGTTTATCCCAAATGGTCTCCGCACTGTCCATCACGTGGAGGGGACGATCTATCGCTAGTGGCTCGCAGACCGTCAGGAGTTAAAGAGACCATTATTGGGCACATCGGGTAAGCCGAAAATAACTCCAGGTTAGAACCAACAACAAGAGCAAACTGTGTTATAGAGGGCCATTCCTGGCCACAAGCATAAAGGGGAACCGTGGGACTGGTGCGGGAGTGACCCACGGCAACACGTGAATCGAACCGTTCTTGTGCGACCACTCTATTTCCTCGGGGATTTCTATATTACCTCATTAATGAGCGTGCTATTATTGTTTGCTTGTCATCTCTGGTCGGGCATTGGGCGCTGAACTAGGGAGCCAAACAGCATCTGCAGGATGCCACACCAGACGACGTGGCAGTCATCGACGCGCCCGAGCAATCTTGGTCCGACCGTAGTAGTAAATGGGTCCTAGGGGGGTCTCGGGATATGGCTGTGCTAGACGGAAAAATGGGCTGTTTTGCGGTTTCTTGCGGGCTGCCGCTGTAGGCGCTTGCTACTTGAGGGAAAAGTGACTTGTTTATGTATTGTGCCATGTACCCCAGTCTACATGTATCAGGTCACCTTTTCGTAAGCAAGGACGCATCTGCTGGCTCGGGTCACGCTCGGGGGGATCCGGTTCGCTGCCTCACTTTAGTTCTTTGTTTTTCCCTCGGACGTCTGCAGCTTCTAAGCCAACAGGAGCTCGCTTATAGGAGTAATCGGTTCTGTCACCCGGGTGTGTCTCTTTGGGAGATTTGCTGATGGCTGACCTCGACACGGATAAACTTTGCGCCCCATAGTATTAGAGAAATAGGAGCGAAAATAGCGAAAAGAGAAACACATCACTACCCGAACATTAAGGGTCCAGACCGATGATCGACTGCCATGTTTCTTGGAGTATAGTAGCCTTTGCTAAGTGCCAGTACTCGTATCTCACTTTGTGGGGAGTGTCCTCCATCGTCGATCAGAACTTTTGTCTTCTTTTCCTTTTATCTACTCGTCTGCCCAATTTCGCATCTGCTTCTTCTCCCAACTTGTGATATCATGGTTTAGTGGTTTTTCTTCCACGATCATTTACTATACAACAAAGTACATTTATCTCAGCGCAGATCATCTTCACCTTGATTGCATTGATAAGATCTGCTATTCCACCCACCATCGGCTTCAATTTCTTCCATTCTACTATTGCGCTCAAAATCTATGTACGTCTTTCTCGCCTGTTCTCGCAAAGCATGCGCTGACTATTCACAGAAATACAACCCACCTTTCTCTATCCATTTGATTACTGATAGACAGTTACTTCCCCGGCCATTGTGACGAGGGACCCATCACCATGACTGCCAATCTGGATGACGAACTGTTCACCAGTGCCATCTCCGGATACCGCGAAGCATTTTTGGTCCAACACTCCCACCTCTCGGAATCTGAACGAAATCAGCTTTGGATTGAACGGCTGAGTCGGTTCATCCCGGCCTCCAACGACCGGGGTACCAACTGGCAGCACGCTGGAAGCCTGGGGAAACGGACTCGACAGGATGCGACACCACGGACGTTGCCATCTTCTGATTTGGGTCTTCCTCGGGCAAAACGGAGAGCCACCGTATGTGTGACCTTGGTTACTCGCTCCAACCTTCTCTGCTCCGCCCCTCCCGCGCTCCCGTCTCCTAATCTCAACCGCCATTCGTCCTTGGATTGACAATTGGCAGACCCCGGATCTCTCAGCCGACCTAACACGAGACCTATCCCACGCCTCATCGCCCGATCTACCTTGGAATGGCGCTGCCTTCTCGGGACAAGGCTCCTATCGACACACGGCCATGGAGCGCTCCAAGAGCCAGCAAATACCGGTCTCCCACCAGCACCAGCCAGCCGGTGCGGCCATAGGTAAACGCCAATCCTTCGTCCCGGTACGGACCCATGTCGAATTTTCGCCATCCGAGTACACTAAGTATTTGGACACCTCTCCCAGTCAAGCCCTTGACTCGCCCTTGACTTTCGGACTCGCAAATAATGGACAAATCGGACCATCTTTCCCTCGATACCCTGACCGGACATCCCCCTGGACCGACCAGGCTCCACCAGCTGCGCCGGAGATGTCCCGCAGCACGACTACCGACTCCTTAATAGGCGGAATCAGCATGTTCCGCTTCGACTCGACCGGACCATCCCACTATCAAGAACCGACCAGCTCCGTCCCGCCAGAGTGGGTGCCAACATCTACATCAGGCCTGCCGTATCAAGACCCCTTTCTCTCCCCTGCGTACCCTGAACTAGATCCCACATCGTCTTCCCCGTTCTCCCACCAATCCCCCCCCTTCTCCAACCCGTCATTCTCAGCATCAGCTCCCCCAACCACCTCCTTCCACTACCCAATTCCAAACGATCGCCTCACCTTGGACTCAGTGGAGATGAAACCTGTCGACTCCATCGACGGGAATAACCTGGCAATGCAGCACTCTCGCGCCGCGCGCCGCACGAAAGAGCAAATCGCCCAGGCCGCGCGCCCCATTGCTCCAAAAATCGAGTCTGTCGACAGCAGCATGTCCCAGATCGACTCCCACAAGATGCTCCGCATCTCCTCAGCAGATGGCACAACAAAGGAAGTCGCCGCTATCCCGAAGGCCTCCGTGCGACGACCCCCGCGACCAAAGACATACTGCCGCATGTGCACAGACCATCCAGATGGCTTCCACGGCGAACACGAGCTGCGCCGCCATATCGAGCGCGTGCACGCCTCCGTCCGCACGGTCTGGGTCTGCAACGATATTTCGCCTGGCAAGTACTTCCTTGCAAACTGCAAGGCTTGTCGCAATGGGAAGCGCTATGGTGCCAATTATAATGCTGCTGCGCATCTGCGCCGCACGCATTTCAATCCATGTGAGCGGGGCCGTGGGGGTCGCGGGAAAGATAGTGAGAAGCGCGGTGGGAAGGGTGGAGGTAACCAACCTGGCATGGATGTCTTGAAACATTGGATGATTGCCGCTGAGGAAGTCACCGACGAGGCGGCTGGCGGTGGCTCCAACTCGAGGCTTCTGATTCGGAATCCTAGCCGTGTTTCGACTAGGGACCCTGGGTATCAGCTTGCTGTCGCTGCTTGTGGCCTGGTGGAGAGTCAGCCTCCCTATGTTGTGAAGTCAGCTCTGCTGAAGGAGTCTGACCAATTCCCCGAGTTTGCTGATGCGCCGTTTGAGTTTGACTTTGAGCTGGACCTTGATCTCAAACTCGATGTTGAGGGCTCGACGGATTCCTCGTTCTCCGATTCGCAGTCATCCTGTATGCCTGATATTGATTCATATGTCAAGTGAGCGATCGTAGTCTATTTTATTTGTCTCTTCATTTTGTGTTATTTTGCGACTGTTTGTCCAGAGCACCGTCTGATCGGGTTCGTGTACTGTACTTTGGGATGTGATTAATGGTCTGTCTCTGGGGGTTAGTGGGGATTGGATCTACTTTTGGACTTGGATATATTTTGTTTCTTTGGCGATATATTATATTTTGGGATGTGAGATAATGGCGTTCGGTTGAGACCAGTTCTCGCGAACTAGGGTGTACTGACAGTGATGAGAAGCTCGAACTAACCCTTGATAATGAATGGAACTTGAAGGTGCCACAACGTTGCAATGAGAAAACTTGAGACATTCAAGTGCGGTATTCAGCCTTGTACTTGTAGCTGGTACCAGAATCCGAGTGTTCCGTGGTATGAGGGCCCAAGTACCTGGTACTGCCCAGGCAGCAACAATACAGGCGGTCTAATGCCAAGAGGCCTGGGCAGCGGTCAAATGATGTGAGTGGCTGGCCACTTCTACAAGTGGAGTCTCATGTTACCTGGTGGCTGGTCCCTCAACCAATGGAATGCCATCCACGGAATGCAATTCGTGGCTGACTGCGTTAGTTCGGCGATAGGGCTGGCAAACTGTGGCTGACAGGTCGCCGAAGGTGAATGAATTCTGTGGCCTAAGTACACGGTGGGTACCGGGACCTTTTTCGTGGCATCCAGTATGAGGTGTACTGAGATGTAATTGTACCAATGGGTTGTTAGTATGGAATGAATCAATTGGATTGAAAATCCACTCTTACACCCAAATATAAGTGAAAAATCTCAAGAATCAATATTTACTAACAAACTCGGTCTATGTGGAGAAGAAGGGGAAAGGGGGAAAAGACTAAAAGCTACTTCGGAGTTACCTCAGCCCTGAAGTCTTGGCAGACAAACTCCTCCTATCGGGCGCACTGGCAAAGTACCTCTAAGTACCCCAACAATTTCCTTTTCACCTGCAATACAACCTCCATAAAGTGAGTTACCTAAATTTTTCTCCTTGTTTCTGACACTCTTAACCTCCCGTCTTCATCAACCTCACCTTCCTCTCTTTCCTCTTGCTTCATTCACTTATCCCGGTGGCTCAGCACAGCCTCCTCTTTCAACCAATCTCCGTCTTCACCTTGTACCAGGTACGTGGATTTAAGCGCTGTGGCGGCCATTCCTCCACTGTTGACCCCAGTCTCATCATATCAAGGCGCCGCAAGGCCCTATAATGTTGGTTGTTATCATGGCGCTAATTCGTTCTCCTTTTGTTTTAGAGGTTTATCTCCCGTCGCTATGTCCTATCAGCAGCAGCCTCCTCCGCAAGGATATCCCCAGCCGGCGTAAGTCATCTCTATATCAACACAATACTCGATTTTATCAACACAATACTCGATTTTAGCCGGCGTATTGGGGCCGAATCATTCAAGATGCCAAATCTGTGACTGGTCGGCTTCTGTGCGCTTTGCGACCGCAGAAGTTGTAGCCTGGTCTACAGCGAGCTTGCATCTTGATCGAGATGCTGAACATGGTTCTGATCCGTTTATAAATACAGATACGGCTACCCCCAAGGGGACGGCTACCAACAGGGCTACCCGCCGCAGTACCCCCCAGGCCAGTACGGCCCACCCCCGGGACAGGTTAGTCTTGATATCGACAATTCACGTGCTATACATACCATACTAACCGGTTTATAGGGGGCTTACTACCCTCCGCAACCACCCATGCAACCTCAACAACAGCCAGCACAGCCAGAGCAGAAGGATAGGGGATGCCTCATGGGCTGGTAAGTATCAATAATGCGAGGGAAAGTGGGAACAATGCTAATATCAAGTTTTTTCGTTCAGTCTGATGGCGATGTGTTGTTGCTTCTTGTGCGAAGAGAGTTGTGAATGCTGCCTAGACTGCTGCGATACCTGCTGCTAAGCTCTACAATCAATGCCATTGACGATACCTTTCTTCTTGCTGGCGTTGGAATTTCTCGATACGTGCCGCAACGTTCTGGAACAGACTTGCACTCTTTGAATTACCATAATTTCTTCTTGTCTCTGTTTATTCACGCCTTTATTTTTCCTAGAAGGTACATTGAGCGGGCTCAAAATAGCTCCAGCATTTATTCATTGCATGAGTCAATTTGATCCATATTGGCTCGCACAAATTCCCATGTCTTTCTTGAATACATGCGTGTCAAATGGATGCACAGTCAACAACATGAAATCATCTGATAACAAATATCAACTTTATCAGCGTTACACCAGATCTAAGGGAGAGTTTTATCTCATTTTTTGGTTGTATAGGGCATAAAGCTCCACGGGTGTTCTTCATTAACCCCCTGCAGATCTTGGCTTAAGTGAAATTACCGTCGGAGATCGAGCTTGACAGAAAATACACATTTCACTTATATTCTTAGCAGTTTCGAAATAAATAATTTGTAGAAATGGAGGCGCATTGCGTGGAGTCTAGTACTAGAAAAGCTAGACTCAGAAATGATTGGTAACCAGTTAATCCCTGGCCTGTAGCTAAGCGCCTTGCTCTATGCATCCGTGTTGGCAATTACAAGCCTTGGCCCTAAAGGAAAAGCCTGTTTAAATGATCATTAATTCCGCCGTTAATTTTTCCTCTCTATACTAGGAATAACACCCAACATATATGGGTATTGTCATGACTACGAAAAGCAGCATCGGACCAAGTCCACTAAACGTCAGTGGCCTGTGCCTCCTATCCCTGGATGGCGGCGGTGTGAGAGGATTGTCAAGCCTCTTAATATTGAAGGATATTATGACACAGCTCAATTCAGAGCACGAGGATAGCCAACCGCTCAAACCTTGTGATGTTTTCGACCTGATTGGAGGTACAAGTACAGGAGGGTGTGTATTATCAAGAGATTAAGCAAAAGCTGGGCTGACATGTAACTTACCAATATTTAGACTGATCGCTATAATGCTAGGACGGCTGGAAATGGGTGTCGACGAGTGCATCCTTGCATATACTGAATTGATGGAATCCGTCTTCAGCGAGAAGATTAACAATGTGCCAGTTGACTGGTCTGGAAATATCGTATCGCAATACGATAGCAAGAAGCTCAAAAGAGCGATTGAAAATGTCATTAGACGTGTTGGTCTATCTCCAACCGACCCGATGGATGATGGGAAGCCCCGTCGCTCCAAAGTGTTTGTCTGCACAACCTCCAAAGACACGTTACAAGTCACACGACTTCGAAGCTATTCCGTACCCAATGAGAACACGTTACCGGCCACAATTTGCGAAGCAGGTTTGGCAACATCGGCCGCAACGAGATATTTTGACCCAGTTTCGATCGGGAATCGTCAATTTGTTGACGGTGCATTCGGCGCCAACAATCCCATTGAAGAAGTAGAAGAAGAAGCGGCTGATATTTGGTGTACCACAAGTCGGGACCTGAAGCCATTGGTAAAATGCTTTGTTTCGATTGGGACGGGAAATCCTGGGCAAGTCTCTATGGATGACAATGTGCTAAAGTTCCTCTCAAAGACGTTGGTCAGAATGGCAACTAAACCCGAGAGCACCGAGCGTCGCTTTATGGCTCGATGGAGCAATGAGGTAGAGGGGAAACGTTACTTTCGTTTCAATGTTGAGCAAGGACTGCAGCAAGTCCACATGACAGAGTTTGAGAAGCGAAGTGTCATGGAGTCTGCGACATATGCCTACCTCCATCATTCATCCCAGAAGGTTCGGGTTCGCGATTGCATCCTGAAACTTTCGGGTAAAGAGGGTAATTCCTGATCTCAAATAATACCTACTTCATGTCAATGATGACACTAACAACTTACAGGAAAGACTGATGTTGACTTTGAAACAACGATGCGGGTAAGCCCTTAAGGAGCGCCTATCGAGCAAGCCCTTTTTTGTCAACCTGATACTGACCTTTATACAGGAGTTTCAATCTCGACTTGTTCGCAATCGAATCTTGCAAACAATACACCCACTAAGCAACCACGCTTCAACTATGGTGCCATGCTGGGTTGTTCCATTCGAGAGAAACCCCCGATATGTTGACCGTCAAGTCGTGGGAAAAGTGAAAAGAAGATTGTTCATCAACAACAAGTGGGAAAGGATTGCTATATTTGGTCTCGGAGGAGTTGGGAAGACTCAGATTTCTCTGGAGCTTGCATATCAGACGAGAGAGTTATATCCAGATTGTGCCATTTTCTGGATTCCTGCGGTTGATATGGAAAGCCTTCAGCATGCCTACCAGACGGTGGCGGATCAACTTGGAATTGTTCCCAACAAAAATGAGGATGTGAAATATCTAGTGAAAAGTCACCTCAGCGAACCAAGTGCTGGAAGGTGGTTGCTGATTTTTGACAATGCCGATGAGATCAATATGTGGATCGAAAGCGAAGATTCCACAACAGGCAGACTTAGGGAATACCTTCCTGCGAGTGATCAAGGTGCCATTGTATTTACGACACGAAGCAATAAAGTCGCCCAATACCTTGCCGATACAGACATTATTGAGATTCCTGAGATGGATGAGCATAAAGCGACTGACGTTTTACGAAACTCCTTGGTCGAAAAGGAACTTCTGCAGGACATCAACAGTACCAGACAGCTGCTTAGCCGGTTAACATTTCTCCCCTTGGCCATTGTTCAGGCCGCTTCATTCATCAACGAAAACAGAATGCCACTCAGCAAATACGTTGAACTTTTGGATGGACAAGAGCAAAGCGCCGTCGACCTGTTGAGCGAAGATTTTGAAGACAAAGGTCGATACAAAAGCATTCGCAATCCCGTTGCCACTACGTGGCTTACGTCTTTTGAGCAAATCCAGAAGCAAAATCCCTTGGCTGCCCACTATCTCTGCTTCATGGCCTGTCTTAAAGAGAAGGATATCTTAATCTCCTTCTTTCCTCCAGCATCAAACGTCGAGCAGCAAAAAGCGATCGGTGTCCTGAGCTCTTATTCCTTCGTACGCGCCAGAAACGAAGACTCTCGCCTCGATATGCATCGTCTGGTTCATCTCGCAACAAGAAACTGGCTACAGTCAGTCGGTTCACGCCGGGGGTGGCAACTGCATGTATTGAATTGCTTAGCTGGGCACTTCCCCTTGATTGACCCATCGAATCGGAATCAATGGCGAGCAGCAATACCTCATGCTCTCCAGATACTCGATCTCACCGCCAGCGAAAATCAGCTTCCCGCCAGAACACAAATTTTAGACGCGGTAGCCAGATGTCACATGGAGGACGGAAGATACAGAGAAGCCGAGCAGCTTTTCACTGAAGCTCTTGAAATCTCGGAGACATTGTATGGCTCTGAAAACCCATATACACTATGTGTTCGTACCGGAC
The DNA here is from genome assembly GCA_911456345.1 of Penicillium egyptiacum. Classification (NCBI taxonomy): domain Eukaryota; kingdom Fungi; phylum Ascomycota; class Eurotiomycetes; order Eurotiales; family Aspergillaceae; genus Penicillium; species Penicillium egyptiacum. The sequence goes on along the minus strand of CAJVRC010000876.1, from coordinate 221,988 downwards.
TGGCAGGTAGCTACTCGGCTCAAGGCAAATCAGCGAAAGCGATCAAAGTATCCCAGGAGATACTAGAAAGGATAACAAATATCTATGGTTCCGAGAGCCTCGAAGGTACCCGAGCTCTTTTCCATTTATCGCGTGTATACCGCGAGAGTGGTAATCATTACAAGGGTCAAGAGATTTGCAGGAAAGCTATCCCGCGGTTCCTCAAAGCCCTTGGACCAGGATCTGCTGAGACAATGGATGCGATCTATACCCTGATCATGACCTATGTCTCTCATGGACAGTTCTCGGACGCGACAGAATTATCTTTACAGTCATTGGATATCAACAAAAGGGTAGTCGGGGTAGACCATCCTCGAACGATCGGGATTACGATTGGAACTGCCCGGATGTACATGGAGCAATGGCGGCTAAAAGAGGCCGAGGCGTTGTTAACAGAAGCACTTGGAATTCAAAAACGCACATATGGGTCTGAACATCCTGAGACAATCAACACGATGATGTTGCTAGCTAGGGCATGGGGGTACCAGGGTCGACGCAAAAAGGCCATTGACATGCGGACAGAGTGTATTCGGATCAATAGCAAATTGCACGGTTCAGATCATTGGGTTACAGCGAGTTTTCGCGCGGAATTGGAGGAATTGACGAACCCTAAGTGAGTTTCTCATTTCTGCGTTGGAATCTGCGGCCCAAGATACTGACATGATTGTGCAATTGTGCAAGAACACTCTATTCCTTCATGAAAACACATTTGACTATCTTCCGGCGTGCGGACATGCTGTTGGAACGGAGGACCAGATATCCTAAAGTCCAAGTGTTGGGTCATTGGGTTTCTCGACCGGCAAAAAGTGACCCATTGCTTCGCGAAATCCAAGAAGCTGTAAAGGGCATGTCCATCGACAGGCAAGTCTCGAGTGGTGCAGTCACTGCAGTTGATGGCCAGACAGCCGAAAGGGACCCGGTGCCGTGATCATCCCAATGGGCCTCCCAATGATCCGCTTGACGGCCCAGATGATTTCAAGCTTAGGGCCTTTCTCCGTACGACTTTACACCCAAATTGAACCTAATTTTGTACATATGTATATAGTTGAAGATAAGAATGTGAATAAGAAGCAAACTACACACCCATTAATTGGAATATGCTTGGAAGAAAATTCAGCGTTAGTGATGCGGTATAGAAAACAACCCATGTATTCAATTTAATGGATTTATAACTTAACTAACGTATTATATTAATTACTAGAAGAAAAACTGGCGAGCTAGGCACTGCCTCGGAGTGGAGGGTCTGCGGAGAAAGGCGCGCGGATTTACCCGTCAATCACATCACATCGCCAGTCATGACTCTGATCAACTACCCCTCAACCGCAGCCAAGGTGGAGGGGCGTCTCTTGAATGCGGCACTGTCTCAAATCAACATGGAGAACCGGAAATTGCTTACAGGGTATAAGCCTCGGCGTTTCTCCTGCCAAGATACTGCTGTAGTCTTGCATGACCCAATGCAAGGAACAGACCATTACAACAACATACGTCGGCCTTGCTTATGCCAATGTTCCCCCAAGAGAGTGTCTACTCGGAGGGGTTTACTCTTGGTATATGCACCCCTCATGGAGATTTACCTAATTGGGAATGAAGTGTCGCTATTGCGGTCGCTGTCGGCAGGTCGTCCTGCCCAAAGGAAGAAGCCAGGTTATGCTCATAGGACCCCTCATGGAGATTTACTTCATTGGGAAGGAAATGCCGGTATTACGGTCGCTGTCGGCAATTGTGCTGCCCGAGGAAACGATCATGTTATGATTCTCTAACCCCTCAGACGTCACCTTGATCTATCCGGGCTAATTTGAGCACAATGAGGAGCACGAGTAATTATCCGGCATGGCACTTCTCTCTGGGCGACTGAATCACTTGCATATAAATATCCGCTACAGCGCGCCCTTTACTCATACTCCTTACATTCCGAATAGCATTGGCGAGGCGGGTTCAAACACAGCAAAATGCTGCGCAAATATCTTCTCCTGCCACTTTTGGCGTCATATGGTGCCGCTGTCTCCATTTCGGTAGCTAAATCTGGAGGAAATGCCACTTCAGGTCTGCAATATGGTGCGATGGAAGAGGTATGTTAAACTTCTTGTCCAGTGCAGTATTGGATCTAATTCAAGGTCCAGGAAATCAACCACTGTGCGGAAGGAGGTCTCTATGCCGAATTGATCCGCAACAGAGCCTTCCAGGGGAGTAAGAAGTTCCCTTCGTCACTGGAGGCCTGGTCTGGGGTTGGGGAGTCATCGCTGTCCCTGAAGAACCTCACTGACCCATTGTCAACCGCTCTCCCGACTTCAGTTAATGTCAAGGGTTCTGGCACAGCTGGGTTGAGTAATGCGGGTTTCTGGGGCATTGACGTCCGTCCTCAGAAGTATACCGGGTCATTCTACGTGAAAGGCTCCTACAAAGGCTCCTTTACGGCCTCTCTCCTTTCCTCCAGCGGCAAAGTTCTGGCCACTACCAAGGTTGCCTCAAAGAGCGTTGCAGACGATTGGGTGCAACATAAGTTTGTTCTTACTCCGAAAGAAAAGGCTTCCGATACCAAGAATACGTTCTCACTGACCTTTGATGGCTCGGTAAGATTTGACACGGAACTGGCCACGCGCCTCGGCTAATTGTTTCTAGAAAGCATCGGATGGCTCGCTTGACTTTAATCTCATCAGCTTATTCCCTCCTACGTGGAATGATCGCCCCAATGGCATGCGCAAAGACTTGATGCAAGCCATGGCTGATATGGGTCCTGTAAGTTGAAGTATACCGTTGGCTATGAATAATGTCGAAGATTAGAGGCTAATAAACTTCATAGACATTCCTTCGCTTCCCTGGTGGAAATAACATGGAGGGTGATAGCATCGAAGGCCGCTGGAAGTGGAACGAGACCATTGGACCGCTCAAAGACCGACCTGGTCGTGCAACCACCTGGCAATACCAGGAGACCCTTGGATTGGGTTTGGTTGAGTACATGGAGTGGTGCGACGACCTTGGCATGGAGCCCAGTGAGTACACCCTTTTGCAACGCGATGCTTTACCAAGCTGAGAACCCCTGTCTAGTCCTGGGCGTCTACGCTGGACTCGCTCTAAGCGGAGAAATTGTACCGGAAGCCGACCTCGATTTCTATGTGCAAGATGCGCTCAACGAGATCGAGTTCTTGACAGGCTCTGTGGATACCGAGTACGGTGCTCTACGCGCCAAGGTTGGGCACCCAGAGCCCTGGAAAATTCGGTATGTCGAGGTTGGAAACGAGGATATGCTGAGCAACGGCCTGGATTCGTACAAGGCATACCGGTTCAACGCATTCTATGAAGCTATCACGGCCAAGTACCCCGATATCCAGGTCCTTGCGTCTACTATTAATATGGAAATTCCTGGAACTGCAGGTGGTGATTACCATTTGTACGACACCCCGGATAACTTCGTCAGCAAGTTCAATATGTTTGACAGTTTTGCGCCTGAGCATCCTATCTTGCTCGGTAAGTAATTTAACGGAATTACAGACCATAACTAACACACGTCAAGGTGAGATTGCCGCTACCTCGCCATTGAACGGAGAAGAGATCGACTGGAGTGATACCCATTTCTCTCTGTATCCTTGGTGGATCGGCACCGTTGCCGAGGCTGTGTTCCTTATTGGCGCAGAGCGCAACGCAGACAGGGTTATTGGAAGTACCTACGTAAGTCGTTCAACTTATGCCATGCTAGACGAGAACTGACAAAGGAATAGGCTCCCTTCTTGATGAACTTGGACAGCTACCAATGGTCCCCAACCATGCTCTCCTTCAACGCCGATCCTGACCAGACAGCTCGATCTACTAGCTGGCATGCGTGGACCGTATGTTACACTATTATCAGACCCCGAGAGTACACTGCTAACATGGAGACCCGAATGTAGCTGTTCAACCACAACATCATGACAAACACCCTCCCAGCAACTTCCCCCGACGCCTTCGGTCCTCTGTATTATGTGGCAGGTCTAAACAGCAAGACGGACTCGCACATCTTCAAGGCAGCAGTATACAACAGCACATCCGATGTGCCTGTATCACTGACATTCGAGGGTGTCGGCCGTGGCACCAAGGCAGACTTGACCATCCTGACCGCATCAGATCCCTTTGCGATGAACGAGGTGGGCGGGTCGAACATGGTCAACAGCAAGACTACCCGGATCAAGGCCGGCAAGAAGGGCGAATTCTCTTTCAAGCTGCCCAATCTGAGTATTGCGGTGCTTACTACCAATTAATGCATTGTCAATAGTATGCATTAGTCTGACGAAGGCTGTGGATGGATAGCATTACTACACTCAAATATATTGCATCCGAGGTTCGGACGCAGTCTCTTCAATCCCCATCGCTTTAATCCCTGTCCTCACTCAACTCCCACTGGACCTAAACATGACCAGCCTCAAACGTCTTGGACCCGGAATTTCTCCGGTACGTCCTGATTCCACTAACCCGTAGCCTTGAAACCCTCTTATTCCTTGAGAGCGGAATGGATGTGCTTGAGGTTAGGCATGAAATCCGAATCTATTCTGCGCAAAAGAGCCTGGCCAAATGTAGGAACCAGCATCATGTCTGCCATAGAAGCAGTATCTCCAAAGGAACAAGTCCCCACCTTGGTCTACTTCATCAACAGGGTATTGTAGGCTTGAAACCTGTCGGTAAAGGCCTGTTTGCTGAATTCATTCAGATCCTTACTCCCACGAATAGCCTTTACCCGCTTTACTCGAAGCCATATGACTATCTACCTTCGCCACTTAACCTAGAGGTATGTGGAAGTGCCAAGCTATGGGATTATATAACAAAGTGCAAAACCACAGAAGACAATTCAAAATTGAGGTGATGTCACCTGTCAGCTGCCCGTCCTTCTCCGGTTGTTCAGTACCTAGGTGAAGGGGGTAGATTACCCCCCATCTTGTGGTGATCGGCCATACGCCGCCCAGGGTGTCGAGGTCCTCTACTCCTCCAGGTTTCGGAAAAGGAATAGGCCCCACACTATTCCTATGCCAGATGGCGTTCCTCCTGCCGGCAAAAGTTTTGCGACGACGGCTGCATGATTCGAGTTCGCCCACGAACGGAGTTGATGAAGCGAACAGAATTGATTTCCAAGGTTCGTTCGAACTGAAGGAATTGTTAGTTCATACGTAGACGTTGTGGGCTATTTTATCAAGAGAAACATACTCAACAGCCCTAGACCACTCGGCCAAACCGCCGTAATTGATGCTGTAACATACGAGGCTACTGCCTCCATTGCAATGATACTTACCAGTATTCAGGTGTATTTCTGGACACGACATCTTACTATGAGGATTTTGCTAGATGGATCGGATATTAGACTGAATGATCCAGCTTTAATATTTCTATTGCCAACTTCTATATTCTAAGCTATATCCTTCCAATATCTACCGCATGCGCATTGAGCATCGGCGCTCGGAACTGTGCGGTTGCCTTTTAATCTACTTCCACCTGTTACCGCCTCTATGTATTTCACCGAGGAGATTTTTCTTTTCCTCAGCCCACGCGGATTGGGAGCCGGCGCCAATCCATCGGGTCTGCGCTAGGCATGGGTTGACCCCACCATAAACACCACGTCTCTTCCCTATACTCCCCTATAGGGTTCCTTCGGGGTGCAGCCTCGTATTCTTTACTTGCCGCCCGCGCGCACTAGACCCTTTCCACGTGTGAAGATAGAAGCGCCTGTTGCGATAAAAGCAAAGATGGCGGAGGCCATGAAAGAGAGTCTGATCCCGCGGTAGTACACTATTCGAGCGGCCATTTGGACATCCGGGGGGAGATCATAAATAGCCGAGACTGAGTGGCGGATCTCGTCAATCACCTAAGAAAAAGCGAGTATGCTGGTCAGCAAGGCTTGTTCACGTGCTCGTTATTATCGCACGGCGAAGGAATTGTACTTTCCATTTGTCTGGTATTCCACTCAAGGCCTCCTCGAGGCCTGAGTTAAGTGTATTCTGCATAATTGTGGCGGTCACTGCGACGCCCCAAACGGTTCCAAGGGAGCGGATGAGGTAAACGGTTGAGGCGGAGACGGCGTGATCTGCATACGACATCGTTAGCAGGCTTGACGAATGGCTCGGTCGCTCGCACATTCGGCAAATGGGACCGGCGACAAAATGACAGGGAAGGGTTGGAAAGTATCATACCAGCGTGATCGAAGGCCGCTAGGAATGTGAACAGGATTCCTGGGTACACCATCCCCTGACCAAGATTGGCAGGAATGACATAGGCGAAATACTTCCATTGCGAGTCGTTGAATCGAAGGAGCATGACGAGCACATTGCCCACGAACATTAGGCCCGCGCCGACGCGCACAATGGAGGCCAGTCTTCCCCAGCGTGACATGATGATTCCTGCTACAAGACCACCTAGTGGGGTGAATAGACAGGGAACCACCAGTCTGGTACCAGCCTTGCTTGGTGAATCGAGGAGAATGACCTGAAACATGAGAGGTAGAGTAAAGAGGTACTGGATGCAACGCGTTAGTTGTGACGCTCATAAGACTGGTGGACCGGATGAACTTACTGCGTATGCTGCCATCCCAACACAGACATTGGCGATCTGTGTGGATACCGCGAGCTGTCCCCGTAGCATCTTCAATGGAATCAAAGGAGCCGCGGTGGTTTTCGCTTCAACAGCGACAAACGCGGCCAGCAATATCACACTAGAGACCAAAGGTAGAATTACCCACATGTGAGTCCAAGGGAGAATGTTACCACCCAAGCTGAGTCCGACCAGTTGAGCCGAGAGAGCCAGAATGAGCAGACAAGCGCCCAGAACATCAATTTGGTGCCAAATACCTTGGGTTTGCCGATCTGGGGAAGATTCGGTGTTGCGTGATGGGAACTTCAAAACGATGTAGCCCATGATCAAAGCAAATAGGGAGACTGGAACCTGGAGCAGGAAGCACCAGCGCCACCCGATCGAGTCAACGATGGCACCTCCAAAAGAAGCACCACAAATGGCTCCAAAGCCGTATGAGACGTTCTGGATTGCCTGGTACATACCGCGTTGGCGGAAGGGAATGATATCCGAGTTGATGATTGTCGCTAGGATACTTGTTAGTGATCGATGTGTCAGTTGAGAGGTCATTCGCTTGCCCATAGTCATCAATCCTCCGCCTCCGATGCCCGTCAAGGCGCGCATGATGTTCAAAAAGATTACATCGCGGGCTACGCCACATCCTAAACAACCAACCATGAAGGTGACGGTTGCAGTAAAGAAACAAGACCGGCGACCGAGGATATCGGAGAATCGGCCATAAAGAGGCTGGAACGCCGTGCTTGTGATCAAGTACGAGGTAGTCAGCCACGAAGCAGTGTTTGCGGCGTTGAACTCGGAGCTGATCACAGCATAAGTTGAGGCAGTGATGGTGCCGTCAAAGCCACCAAGAAATACATTGGCCATGATTGCTGTTAAATCGTCAAATTCTGCTTGATCATGTATGGACTTTGATTTTGACTTACCGATTTGGATCAGTAGAAACCCTGGCGGTGGGCTCCAAGTCGCAGGAACTGGATCTGATTGCAATAATGGTTGCTCTTCGTTTCCTTGTGCAGACGACCTTTCGGCTTCATTCTCGTGTGTCGGTATCACGCCTGCCGAGGGACTTTCATTCGGATTCAATGCCATTGTCGATCTCAAATGTCGTTCAGATCACAATGCGACTCAGAAAATGACGAAAAAGTAGTCTAGCCGAATATCAAAAATTTCAGAAATTTCATGGACGAGCGGGCACTCGATCGGGAAATGGGAGCGGATTATCTTCCCCGCCAAGTGTCACGACATCACATTCCACTGTGACATGATCAACTACATATTTAAGAGAACTACTACTTCGGGTATGTCCACCGCTGGCCGCAGTTGTCCACTATCATGTCGTAAATACCTATGGTATATAGTATCATATACGGATACCGTGATAATTTACGACATGGTAGTTGAGAACTGCGGCCAGCGGTAGACATTCCCGAAGTAGTTTAGCAGATGTGTCTCGAGGGAATCGTTCTCCTATTTAACAAGGATATGTGATGTCTGTGATTTTCTTCTTTTCTTCTCTCTACGCTATTCGAATTCAAAGAAGTCAAAGAGACTCAGTGCAGAGTACCCATCTAAGGTTAATGTACCCTATCATGCACATAATGATGAGCATCATGGAAACTGATCGCTGGACCAGTACTTATCATGAAGCTCCTTGAAGCCATGACCTGCACCGCAGCGCTGTTGCCGCTCGCCGCAGCAGACTGGCAATTCAAATCACGAACCGACCTGGCCCCGCCTCGTCTGAACATCACCATCCCAGCGACAAAGGACGTCGAGAAGGGTTACCTCTTCATCGCGCCTTTCCCGGGCCAGTGGGCTGAGCCGCAGTTTCATGGTCCCCGTCAGGAAGCTCCGTATATTGTTCGTGATGATGGTGAGCTTGTCTGGTCGGGTTATACCTACTTCTCCATCTGGGCCGCCAACTTCCAGAAGGCCAGGTGGAATGGTCAGGATGTGCTGTTCAGCTTTGAGGGTGATCATAACCCTGCCTATGGGCATGGTCACGGTCATGCCACCATCCTGAATCAGCGCTATGAGACTATTCGGGAGCTCCGCGCTGGCAACCATAAGCTCATGGATAAGCATGAGTTCCATGTCATCGATGAGAAGACGGCGTTGCTCCAGGTCTATCAGCCTGTGCCCAGGGATCTCTCTCGCTGGGGCGCCAGCCCTGAGCAGCAGTGGATTGTCGATGCCATCTTTCAGGGTATGTTGATTCTCGAATATACGAAGAGCTAATGCTAATTCGTAGTAGAGTTGGACCTAGGGACTGGAGAATTACTATTTGAGTGGTCTAGCCTCGAATATGTCTCTCCCGATGGTGGGTAAACTACTTTAAACGCTTATAATTGACTCGTCTGACATCGTGACAGAGGCGGTCCTCCCTCTCAACCCGGGACAAGCGGGTTCGGGCTACAACTCATCCGACGCATGGGACTACTTCCATATCAACTCTGTAGACAAGGATGTCGAAGGTAACTACCTGATTTCTGCGCGGGATGCTTGCGCTGTCCACAAGATCAACGGTACAACTGGTGAAATCATCTGGCGACTGGGTGGTCTACGCTCGGACTTTGAGCTCGGTCCAAACGTCAAGTTCTGTTTCCAGCATCACGCGCGCTTTTTCCAGCAGAGTGATAATGAGGAAATCATCTCGCTGTTCGATAACTCCGCGCATGGAACAGAGAACCACCGCGGAAAAGAGGTCCACACTTACCCTTTCTCGCAGGGCAAGGTCATTTCCGTCAACACTGCAACCTGGACAGCCAAGATTGTTCAAGCCTTCTCGCCTCCAGATGGACTCCTCGCCAAGTCCCAAGGCAGCACCCAGCTTCTACCCAACGGCAACGCCCTGGTCAATTGGGGCTCTGAGGGAGCCATGTCCGAGTTCCGGGCGGATGGTACACCGATCTTTCACGCCTACATGGACTCAGGACTGCTGGGCGAGGGTGTCCAGAACTATCGGGCATTCCGGTACAACTGGACTGGCCTGCCGACAGAAGAACCCGCCATTGTGGCTGAGAAGACCCCCTCAGGCACCGAAGTCTTTGTTTCGTGGAATGGTGATACCGAGACGGCGGTTTGGCGATTCTATGCCGTTGCGGATGGATTTGGGTCCCGGGAGTTCTTGGGCGAGGCTAAGCGCAATGGATTTGAGACGTCCTTCGTGCTAGCTGGTCACGCATACCAACACTTTGCGGCCGAGGCTGTCTCAGGTCGTGGTCGTGTCTTGACTACGACTCGCGTTGTTCATATCCAGAACGCAGTGCTCCCTTATGGTAGTGTTATTGCGGGGTCCAAGGATCGCGTCTCTTGGAGACAGTTGATCTTGCAGACATGGATGAAGGCACGTTCGGTTTTGTACTAGGGTATAGAGGAGAATGAGATGGACTAAGGGGTTGATGAGACAAGGAGTATAAAGATATAAAGATATGTTTTCTCCAGGGCTAGTTCATGTGGTTTGAAACAGTGTCACATGATTTCATAGTCCTTTTACCGGACCTTTTGGATGTCTGACTTTTGAGTTTTCCGTTCCTCTGTAGAGTTCCCATTAGACTCTCGGATCCTCCCAATTCCGAGTCAAGTCTCTTTGATATATTGGCCGAAGCCGAGATCCGTTAACCGAAAAGGGAAGTTGCTATGAATAAGCTAATACACAGCCAATCAAGAGGCTGAAAAACACCTTAATATATACGTTATGTGATGCAGGTCTTATACTCTCTATAGTTAATGCAATGTCACCAGGTATTCGGACACGTGGATATTCAAATGTTCAGATATTCGGCTGATATTGAAACAGCAACGTATGTACATAGAGTAGCACATAATATCTCCATTTACCTTTCTGGAAAGAGCTGAGACAGTCACCCATGGATGCCCAGGTGCTGACGCTTTTCCCTCTTTCCTCTTGAAGCTTCTCGGATCTGTCACCTTCCGTTCTTTCGTTCTTTCCTTTGCTTGTTACCTTCTTACCTTATGTTCTTTCCTTCCCTCCTTTCCATAACACTCTCATCTGTCACGTCTCACCCTTTGTTTTTCTCTTCTGTCAACGACTCTCGTTTACCCTCGTTTACCTTCTTTAGCGTGTTTTTTTTATGGCTTCACGTCTTCTTCCTTCTTTAGGCTTTTCGCCGACTACACTCATGCCAGACCAGATGGAAAACATGCCTGACAATGGTGCCGTTGATACCCCCGGCTCGAAGACCCCAGTATCTGAGTCTGGGGATGATCGCGACAGACAAATCACCACGTTGGCACGTTCTATTTCAAAAATCTCACAACAGAGCAGCGTCGAGACGAGTGAAACTTCTGGTGTCAACACCTTCCTCAACTCGACCAGTGACCCAGAGTTAGATCCTAACAGTGGCCAGTTTAAATCGCGCAAATGGGTGAAGAACATCATCCAAATGACCTCTCGCGATCCAGACCGGTTCCCGCGTCGCACAACAGGAGTCTCCTTCCGCAACCTCAACGTTTTCGGCTATGGGACCGCAGCTGATTACCAGATGAACTTTGCCAACTTTTGGCTCAAAGGCGCAGGGTGGTTCCGCAGGATCCTCGGCTTTCAGAAGAAAATACGCATTGACATCCTGCGGGATTTCGAAGGTATTGTTCACAGTGGTGAGATGTTGGTTGTGCTAGGTCGCCCGGGAAGGTACGTGAATTGACCCCCACCCAAGAAAGACCAACCACTAACAGCCAGCAGCGGATGCTCTACCTTCCTCAAAACCATTGCTGGAGAGACGCATGGCCTCTATCTCGATAAGGAGAAAGGGTCCGAGGTGCATTATGATGGTATAACCTGGGATGACATGCACAGTCGTTTCCGCGGCGAGGTCATCTACCAAGCCGAAACCGAAACTCACTTCCCTCAGCTGACAGTCGGTGATACACTGCTGTTTGCCGCTCACGCCCGAGCGCCGGATACCCGACTTCCCGGTGTTACACGCGACCAGTATGCGATCCACATGCGAGATGTGGTAATGACGATGCTTGGCTTGACCCATACCATGAACACCAAGGTGGGCAATGAGTTCATTCGAGGTGTATCCGGCGGGGAAAGAAAGCGGGTCAGCATCGCCGAAACTACTCTGTGTCGATGTCCTTTGCAGTGTTGGGACAACAGCACCCGTGGACTCGACAGCTCGACGGCCCTGGAATTCGTGAAGAACATCCGCCTCTCCACGGACTATAGTGGATCCACCTCTATAGTCGCAATCTATCAAGCCAGTCAGTCCATCTACGACCAGTTTGACAAAGCGATTGTGCTCTACGAAGGCCGTCAGATATACTTCGGTCGTGCAGGCGATGCACGACGTTTCTTTGTCGAGATGGGATTCCATTGCCCAGATAGACAAACCACTGCGGACTTCCTCACTTCCCTTACTAGCCCTTCGGAACGCCTTGTTCGTCCCGGATTTGAAGATACCGTTCCACGCACACCAGATGAGTTTGCAGCACGCTGGAAAGACAGTCCGGAGCGTAAGCAGCTTCTTGCTGAGATTGAAGCCAATGCAGCCGGAAATGGAAAGGAAAAGTTTGAGGAATTCAGTCGTTCTCGTGCAGCAGATAAATCCAAGTTTAGTCGTGCAGCCTCCCCATACACACTCTCGTATCTGGGGCAAATCCGCCTGTGTCTTTGGCGAGGGTTCTTACGGCTCAAAGCAGACTTGGCTATGACGCTTGCTACGCTCCTTGGGAATATCGGCATGTCGCTGATCATTTCCAGTCTCTTCTATGAGACACCGAACAACACCGACAGCTTCTACAAGCGCGGAGCCCTACTTTTCTTTGCCATCATGATCAGTGCCTTCTCTAGCTCACTGGAAATCATGATCATGTGGCAGCAGCGGCCAATTGTGGAAAAGCATCGCAAGTACGCGCTGTACCATCCCTCGGCGGAAGCCATTAGTGCGTACATTGTCGAACTTCCATCAAAGGTCTTACTAGCAGTTGTTTTCAATTTAATCATCTATTTCCTACCTCATCTTCGGCGAACTCCGGCCCATTTCTTCATCTTTTTCCTCTTTTCGGCAACGACGACCCTTGTGATGTCCAATATCTTCCGGTTTATCGGCGCAATCTCGCGGTCCGTGGCCCAGGCCATGCCTCCTGCTTCGATCTTCATGCTTATATTGGTCATTTACACCGGGTTCACCATTCCTGTCCGAGATATGCACCCTTGGTTCCGATGGCTCAACTACGTGAACCCTATTGCTGTAATGATAACTTAGTTTTCGCTCAATCCCACCAGAACATGCTAACACGAGATAGTACGCCTTTGAGGCGTTGATGATCAATGAGTTCAGCGGACGTTCCTTCCCTTGCTCGAATTTTGTCCCGGGTGGCTCGAAAATTTACGAGGATGCGCCTCTCAGCTCCAAGATCTGCTCACAGAAGGGTGCTGTGGCAGGCCAGGATTTCATTGACGGAGAGACATACATCAACACAACCTACCAATACTACAGCCCGCATCTGTGGCGAAACTTCGGAATTCTCTGCGCTTTCTTCGTCGGCTTCTTTGTGCTTTACATCTTCTGCAGTGAGCTTATCCGGGCTAAACCATCCAAAGGTGAGGTTCTGGTATTCCCGCGCGGCAAGATGCCTTCATTTGTCAAGAATGTTCGCAAAGAGGATCCGGAAGAGGTCATTGCGTCAGAGAAAGGTGCAGTTGCTAGCGAACCTCAGGATTCAACTGCAGCAATTGTTCGCCAGACTTCTGTCTTCCACTGGGAAAATGTGTGTTATGATATCAAGATCAAGGGGACCACGCGACGCATCCTGGATTGTGTGGATGGTTGGGTTAAGCCCGGCACTCTGACGGCCTTGATGGGTGTCACCGGTGCAGGAAAGACATCCTTGCTCGATGTGCTGGCTGATCGTGTCACTATTGGCGTCGTCTCCGGTGAGATGCTTATCGATGGCCGGCTACGTGATGATTCTTTTCAGCGGAAGACGGGTTACGTGCAGCAACAGGATCTGCATCTGGAGACTAGTACTGTTCGTGAAGCTCTGGTTTTTAGTGCTTTCCTACGCCAGCCTGCCACCATTTCTCGCCAGGAAAAGATCGCATACGTCGAGGAAGTCATTCACATGCTCGGTATGGAAGAATACGCAGATGCCGTTGTCGGAGTTGTCGGTGAGGGCCTCAACGTGGAGCAGCGTAAGCGGTTGACTATCGGCGTGGAACTGGCAGCCAAGCCAGACCTGCTGTTGTTCTTTGATGAACCGACGTCGGGTCTGGATAGTCAAACTGCTTGGTCAATCTGTACCCTGATGCGCAACTTGGCCGACCACGGTCAGGCTGTGCTGTGTACCATTCATCAGCCTTCGGCCATGTTGATGCAGCAGTTCGACCGTCTATTGTTTCTTGCTAACGGAGGACGCACAGTGTACTTTGGCGACCTTGGCCCGAACATGGAAACCTTGATCAAATACTTCCAAGAGAAAGGGTCCCCCAAGTGTCCACGGAACGCAAACCCGGCCGAATGGATGCTCGAGGTCATTGGTGCTGCGCCAGGATCTCATGCGGATAGAGACTGGGCCGAAGAATGGACCAACAGCGCCGAGCGTGCAGAGGTTCGCAGCGAGTTGGCTGAAATGAAAAAGGAATTATCCAAGAAGCCTATGCCCCTGCGGGCTGCAGGGTATGGTGAATTTGCCATGCCAATCTGGTATCAGTTCCTCGTTTGTACACAACGCATGTTCCAGCAGTACTGGAGATCTCCGTCGTATCTATACGCCAAAGTCCTCACCTGCACCGCCTCAGTAAGATATCTTCCTCCCTTGTATTTGATAGACTAACAGGTATAGCCACTGTTCCTCGGATTCACCTTCTGGCACATGCCTACCAGCCTCCAAGGGCTGCAAAATCAGATGTTTGCAATTTTCATGCTCCTCGTCATCTTCCCGGGTCTGGTCCAGCAAATGATGCCGTCCTTCGTCACGCAGCGTGCTTTGTATGAGGTACGCGAACGGCCTTCCAAGGCTTACTCGTGGATAGCGTTCATGCTAGGCAGTATCCTCACGGAGCTGGTCTGGAATATCTTGATGTCGGTCCCAGCTTTCTTCAGCTGGTACTACCCGATCGGGTTCTATCACAATGCGGAGCCTACGAACGCAGTCGTCCAACGAAGCGGCATCATGTACCTGCTCATTTTACAGTTCATGATGTTCACGTCGACTTTCAGCTCCATGATGATTGCTGGAATTGAAGAGCCCGATACTGGCAGTAACATTGCTCAGTTCATGTTCTCGCTTTGCTTAGTCTTCAACGGGTGAGTTGTCGGCCGGTCTTTGGTAGTTAATTGCTGGTAGCGCTAACCGGGCTTCTAGCGTACTCGCGAACTCCTCTGATATGCCTCGGTTCTGGATCTTCATGAACCGCGTATCGCCATTTACCTATTTTGTGTCGTCCGTGTTCTCCACGGGCCTGACTGGGACTTCGGTGCAATGTTCTAGTATTGAGTGGCTCACTGTCTCGCCTCCAGATGGACAAACCTGCGGCAGTTATCTGGACCCTTACATCAAGGCTATGCACGGTACATTGCTCAATCCTGAGGCGATGGTGGACTGCAAGATCTGCCCAATGTCGAGCACAGATCAATTCCTCGGAAGTCTCAACATGTCGTACTCGGATGTTGGGCGCAACATCGGCTTGATGTTTGCCTATGTGGGGTTCAACATTGTTGCCGCGCTCATCCTGTACTGGCTCTTCCGCGTCCCAAAGCACTGGTCGCGCAAGGTCAAGGAG